>PYXC01000176.1:2210000-2457500 GCA_015244755.2 Tenualosa ilisha | reverse complement strand
TCTCTCTCTCTCTCTCTCTCTCTCTCTCACACACACACACACACACACACACACACACACACACACACACACACACACACACAGAATCACAGTCTCTCTCTCTTTCTCTCTCCCTCTCTCACACACAAACACACTGACACTCACACAAACACATGCAAACACACACACACACACACACACACAAAGAACTGAATAGTGAGCTGAAACTGTATGCAAATTTGGCGGGCCAAGAAGACAGGGCTCAGATGAACGTTCTGACAAGCGGCTTCGGCAAAAGCAGTTGCCATGGAGACCCTCTCCCACGGGGCAGTGCTTTTTTTTTTGCTGATTGGCAGCGGTAGGGAGCCAATGGCGGCAGCTTGAACAGAGTGAGAAAGGGGGTGGGGAGATGTGTCTTTCCCATGGACTTAATTTATGGAATATTGAAAAAAGACAAGGAGAGAGAGGGAGAGAGAGAGAGATGACAGCCAGCGCAGAAGCGCAATGTCTAAAAATATTTATTTTTTCCAACCAACTCTCAGGAGAGGTCCTTGAGAGAGTAAGAGAGAAGGAGAGAGGATAAGAGAGAGAAGAAAGAAAGAGAGAGAGGAAGGAAGGAGGGAGCAGTGTATTCCATGAGAGGGTAGTGGCCAGGATTTCACCCTGTAAGGGTGCCCTGTTCTGTCTCTCTCTCTCTCTCTCTCTCTCTCTCTCTCTGCCAGCCCCACTGACTGATCAGAGGAACAATGAGGCTCCCAGGATCAGACAGTATTTGAACCGCGGCCCACATACCTCGCCCAACCATTTACACACTAAACAGCCACCGCAGCGGCCCCGACCAAGCGCCACCTAGGGCAGGCTGTCAGGCCAGGTTTGCATCAGGGGCCACATTCACCCCCAACCCCTTTTTACCAAACCCGCCACCCCCATCCCCATCCCCTCAGGCTCCCGGTGGCATGAGCGTGGTGTCTGCGCCGCTGTCCAAGCCTCTGCGTGCCAGTGTCTCTCAGGCAGCTGGCCCTGACGAGAGAGCTTGTGCCCGGTGGCATCTTTGCCCTGCCGATGGCCCTACCGGTGGCTGCGGCTCCTGCACGTCTCAAAGCCAAGGAGGAGGGGAAAGGGGGAAGCGACAGCTGCACTCCCACTGCCTTTGTAACCACGACTACCATCAGTCAGTCGGGTCGGTCGTTCTTGTGGTAGCACTACTTTGATCAGGCAGACCGAGATTTTTTTTTTTTTCCCCTCACGCTGATCCAGGGGTTTTTATTTGCTTGTATCAGTAGTGATCCAAGTAGACCAGGGCATGGGAGTCATTGTGATGTGAATTCACTGTGACTGTGAGCTTGTTTTTGTGCTTACACCTGGAAGCGCAAAACCACCGCACAGTATTTGGCTTTAAAACACAGCTTTATATATCTATGCCCAGATCTCAGTCTGATATGTGTGTGTGTGTGTGTTTGTAAGAGAGAGGGAGGGAGAGAGAGAAAGAGAGAGACACACACAGAGGGACACATGGAATTAGTGTGTGAGTGATTGCGTGAGAGAGAGAGATATTATCGATTGAGCAATCAGCTGTATCTTGGAATCCAGCTAAGATATTGAGTGAAAAACACGGCACCACTGTATCAGACATTACTAGCAAGGGAGAGAGGGAGAGAGAATAACAAAATGGCAGAAAGATTTAGAGAGAGAGAACCTGTCAACTCTACACATCTATTTCCTTTCAGTTTTGGGGTTGTGTGATCTAGAGACATGTTTATTTTTGTCTTTCTGTTCTTTAGGAGAACGCGCCTGTGAGGAGACCACCATTGTTCAGCACAGAGCTCGGAGCATGCCAGCCATGCAGCTGACGAATCTAGTGACTGCCCGCGGACCCCTTGCAGCGAGAGAAAATCTGTTTTTCACTCGCTCCTGCACTGCCATGCCGAGCCAAAGAAAATTAAGGTCAATTAAGGTCAGTGCCTGCCTGGCAATCAGAAAAGAAGCGGAATTCACATTCATCTCTGCCCACATTCCCACATCACATGATCGCATCCATCACATAGCAATTGCTGTGTGAGTAGGTAGGTGGCAAAATAACACGCCAACCCAGATTAGCAAATGGGGCTCCATCTCTTGAGCTCACAAAATAACAAGTGGAGAATAGGCCTGATCATGGCACACAGCAATAAAGTGACTTATGAGGTTTTGGTTTCCATACACTATGAAACCTCACATCTTACTAAGGTATGCTCACAGTAAAATGTGAAAAAAGAGGGAAAAAGAAAGATAGAAAGAAAAAAAAAAGGAAGAATGAAAGAAAGACAGAAAGAAAAAGCTGGAAGGAAAAAGTTTAAGAAAAAGGCCACACATCAGGGACTGTATACATAAAAAAAACCTTCCTTAGCCTGATTCCCAAACCTTTCATGACACTACTCCCCTTTTATGCTGATGGACTATGCTCTCAATGATGATGAATTAGTCCCTTGACAATACAGCACGATTTTGAAGGGAAATTTTTTATTAGACTATATGCCAGGGTCCCTTTCTCACTGAGCCTAATATACCAAAATATCTCAATGGAAAATTCATCAATTCAATGAAATGGCTTACTTTCATGCCAAAACAAGCATAGAGAAAGCTAAAGGAGTGCAGGGCCCATAGTTATTGACACCTCTAAAAATAGATGTCTTTTTTGTTGGTGTTGTTGATCTATTCTTTATACAGGGTGGCACGTCTAAGCCCCACTCTTTGGGCGCTTGGAATACAGACTTTCAAAATTTAGCATTCAGTTGCCTAGCAACAGCGACCTCAAAGAGTACTCGGCTGAAGATGGGGGCTGCCGTCTCGCCTTTTTTTTTATATAAAGCAAGCAGACAGCAAGAATACGAGAGAAGAGAGAGAGATGGAGAGGAGGAGAAACAGAAGGAGAGAAAAAGGGAGAGGGAGGTAGGGAGAGGGAAGGATCATCCTCCAATCAGCCAGCTAAGATTCCTGGAGGGCCGAATGAGATGCTCGATTAGACTGTAGTTACATAATCAACGGGAGTAATTCTACTCAGCAGGGACTGAGATTACTGCACTAGTGGCTCAGGGCACTTCTGACACAAAACTAATAACTGCCAATGAATTGATGACCGCCTTGCTGCCCTCAGAATAGCTATGTCATTATTTCTGATTGCCGTGCTCCACTGCCAGATAAACTGAACACAATAACAGGAATATAACAAATGACATGGTTGATTCTTTCACTGCTCATTTACCATGGTATGTTTTTCAGTGACACCTTATCTCTACCATTATTAAATTTCATCTTTTATCATGGTAGGACTCCAACCTGTCACAAGCTATGTTCCTCTCAGCAAACTATCCAAGGGAGCCATTAGCAGGTTGGCCTGGTATTCCGAAAGGTACATCCACATATTACCTCTCCACTGCCCACTTTTTCCCTGAAGTGACACAGCTTTAGAAGAAACACCAGATTTCTCCCACAGCTCATTCTGTTCAGGATGCCCGCAGCATGCTGACAGGGCCGCTCGATGGGACAGCGACACGCACCTTTGATGTAAGCCACCGCTGGAAACGTACACGCCAAGGTGTTTTCCAGGGATGACAAATGTTACACAGCCCAGACGCGGGAGCTGGCAGGCAGACAGATTTCAAACAAGCGTGGCGTCCCAGGTGCTCTAGTGACAGCATGGAGCTTCCCGCTGGTTTTGGGTACTTTTCCAGAGGTGGATTAACAGATGCATTCAAAACAGGACTCCGAAATGTTTGCCAACATGAAGGCTCATCACATTGAGGGTCTAAACTTCCCAACCAAGACAGGATTTTGTGCTTATTCCTTAAGATTCAAAATGTCACAAGAAACTAAAGCACTGAATGTGATAATCCCCTCTGGATCATGTCTGGGCTCTTTGCACAACATTTCAGGTGACTCACATAATATCCTGCCACTGGTTGATACTGAAACACTCAAAACAGCATTGCTTTACTTGTCTCTTTTGTATGAATATTTGCATGAAAGTATGAATGACCTCTTTCTTCTCCACATGAAAGATATCTCTAATATTTTCAAAGGTATCCAGTACTCTGCGTAGAGTCAACCAAATAGTCAACATGTAACAGAAAAAGACGTGAGCTTTCCGTCCGAGATTTTGTTGCCATACTGTAAGTGTTCTCTTATGAGCCTTATCTGAGCGTGGAGAAGCTCGGCGTGGAGCAGACTTGAAGTGACCCTGCAGGTCGCCTCTGTGTTTACTTGCTGTTTATCTCGTTCTCTAATTCTTCCATTGCACAAGCTTGGCGTGCTCCTGAAAGCACTCTCCTCCGCCTGAAAACTCTCCCCTTCGTGCCGGCCGCCAAGTTTGTGACGCTCCGTTTACAGAACACGGATTCCTAACAACCACAAGAACTGGTCCAAGACGACCTTTGCTGTGTACTTGTAAGGGAGAGAAGGAGGGTTGCGTACACAGGAGTATTTGTGCTCACACACACACACACACACACACACACACACAAATGCACACACATATAGCACATCTATCACTTTAACATGTTAAAGGCACGTTCTGTGTTTTGTTGTGTGTTTTTTTTTCACTGAAAAAGGAGGACAAACAGAATATAACTGTCCATGGACATTGTGTGAACATCTCTCCCAAGGTGGTGAACAGCAATGGGGGTACTAAAGGGCAGTATCTCCAGAACTGGCTGTTCCTGGGGGGGTCACGGTCTGGAATAGATTCTCTGACGGGGGGAGGAGCAGCAGAGAGACAGAGAGAGTGAGTGACATTAGCACCTCACCTCCTGAATGGTGGTGCTCTTCGGTGTGATTCTCCTGAAGTACTCTCCGGCTGGACCATTCACGCCTCAACAGCACCTCTGACTCCCACTTCGAGGATTTGATTTCTGTGTTTGAAAGAGAAAAATGCAATCACCCTTCAGATGAAAAAGAGAGTTACAAGTGAAGAACTGAAGCGTCTTGCTTTCAACCTTAACTGTTAGATGCCATATTTAAAAAATAAAGCTTGTGTACATGCTTATTGGTCTCTTTTAGCAGTTTAGTGTTCTGAAGACTATTCACGCTCTTGTAGGAGGTCCAATACCACATGGACCACACAACTGCATTTGCTAGACAGTTACAAAGAGAGACAGGGGCATTTCTTTCTCTTTCATCAAAATGATTTAGTAAATGATACCAATACCGTATTATCTTTGGAAACCATACCTCAACATATTGTTACACAGTGCTGATTTGATATTTGATTAAAACGTCTGTAATTGCAATAGTAAAGATGAAATAAAGATATCAGTGTTACTCTCTTGGTTCAGAAAGTGTCACACTCACTGACACACTCACTCTTTTGTTTTTTTCGGTGTACAATGAGCTGCTGAATTGGGACTCCATTCTGTACACCAATATAAGGCAAAGAAGTCAACTCTGAGGGACCTCTGCAGATTACCTCTGCAACCTCTGCTCTTTGATGATATTGACCACACACAAAGAGCAGCGTAGAGGACTATTAGCCCCCTGAATCACACACAGACACACACACACCCTCATCAAATAATTCTATACTTCACAACCCACGTCCGACATAACCAACCAGCGACACCTACCTACCTACCTTTTTTTTTTTTTACCTCACAATTCAAACAGTTCATCTGACAAGCTTTTGCCTCTCTTGGCCAAGAACGGCTGCAAATAAAAAGGGTAGCTTTCATGTCTGCCAATGATGAGCCTGCCTGAAGGACATGCAATTCTAATGAGGTTCGAGACAGGGCAGATGGCATAAGCGTAATGACAAAAACAGGCGCAACACCATGGTAATGATCGTGGCATGGCATTTAGGGTGTCTTTTAAAGCACAGACAAGTTGCTTTGAACACACAGAAGAAGAAGAAGAAGGAGAAAAAGAAGAAAAAACAACGAAAAGGGCAACCAATAGCGTAGAGGAAGACGAGTGTCTTGTTTATGCATTTCTGATGATCGACACACTGCAGATTTGTATTGTCACGAATCAACAATGGACTCATCTGTCAGCCTGCGCAGTTAATATTCCATCGCAGCCAAAAGCATCTGAGCAGCAGCATGGCTTTAAGCCAGTACCAAACGGGGAAAAACCTGAATAGAACACTAACTGCCGTAAGGTGTTAACATGCCACTTAGATGGACTGCTCAATGGCAGTGGGTGGATATTGTGCAATTTGAATTGTAGCTTAATGATCTCAGTCCATCTGCCTGATTTGAATGGAGAGAGCAGTAATAATAGGGGGCAGATGAATCTGATAACAATGGAGGCAATGATGGATTTTGAGAGCACATAGAAAGAGTAGACTGGAGATTGTCAGCTGTCAGAGTCAACTGCAATGAGTGCTACCTCAGTAGACATGACCACTGATAAATATTTAATTACACACACACACACACACACACACACACATACACATATGTGTGTGTGTATATGTACACATACATATTATGTATATATATTTCATGGAGTTCTCCCAGTGGTCTGTACACAGACACAGACTTTCACACACAGCATCACACAGAGAAGGTCAACTCACTGCTCTCTGTTCACAGAGACACACGCCTACAGGCACACACACATAGACACATGCTCACATATACACACCCACAAAGGCATGCAGGCATATGTGTGCGCATACACACACACTCTCTCTTTCTCTCTCTCCCTCTCTCACACACACACACACACACACACACACACACACACACACAGACATACACACACACATATACTCACCCAGGCACACACACATACACTCACAAAACACACACACACACACACACACACAGGCACGCAAACTGCACTTACACCCTTCGCCACGTCCTGTCTTTTTTCTCTTTACTGCCTTAAATCAGAAGGATAAGCTGATCACCTGTGGATTTACTGTTGAGGTTCTTTGTCAGGTCCTAATTAAAGAGAACCGATAATGGAAAGCAGCAGGAGCTGTAAGAACACAAACTAAAACTCCAGAGACACACTAATCCAAACATTAATCATCTCTCTCTCTCTCTCTCTGTTTCTCTCTCTGTCTATTTCCCTCTTTCTTTGTTAATTGTACTCTCTCTTTCCCTCTCTCTTGCATTCTTGCTTTCGAAGAAATGCCAATAGTGTCATGATTGATAAGCCCCTCTGACACGCTTTGTATTTCAATAACCAAGATTGTGCTATCACATTTCACTTATTTTTCTCACATATGTTAGTTCCCAGTATCACTTTTGCATTGTGCATTCACTGAAAATGCCCATCTCTGAGCACCATATATGCAATAAGCCAGTGTGATGCAGGGATAGTTACAAAGGTGGATGATTGAGATCCAGAGGGAATCTTGGGATGCAAGTGGAGCCCTGACAGAGAGGGTGTTTTAATGGTGTGACGCAGGTGTGAGCATCTAAGGATGGAGAGCTGGGAGTGTGGAGAGCCAAAAATACCATAATATCTCCTCCAAAATGGAAAAGCCACCTTTAAAATCTCACACTGAAGGTTTTCATGGGTGATGTCAGAGAGCATGATAACTTGAATTACTGTTATAACAAAACCAATGATTAACCCAATACTTTGCTTAACCAAATTTTTGTTTCACAAAAATGCTTTAAAAATTTTTTGTAAATATCCTGATGAGACAATAACAGAAATAAGTGTTTTCACATATTATATTTTTGTTATATTTGTGTCCTGTTTCCATGAATAAAATCAATGAAAATTTATTATTTTCATAGAGTGTTTGAAACTGTGGTTTTCAGAGGATAAATTAAAGTCTTTTGCACTGATTAGCTACTTCTGTTACTAGGCTGTCTCATATGGGAATTACTTTAAATGACACTCACCTGTCAGGTACATGACCTGTGCCAACCAAACGACCGCTAGCAGTGCAAGTCCACAGCAGCAGAACCGCTGGAACGGTCGCCGTCTTCTGGTCCTGAACGCCGCCTTCATCCCGACGTCGCTTTCAGTTACTCCCGTCGGAACATAGCCTAGTATCTGTCACAGCAAGAGGCAGTTCCGTTCCCACTTTAGAGGCTCTCTCAAGGCTCTTCCTGGAAAACTTCACTTCTCAGTTAGCTGTTTCTGTGCTGTGTAGTTTTTCATATATTCATACATCCCTCTTTTGATTCGTTTCAGTCTTTCAGTCTATCGTTGTTTCGAGTAATAAAAACATCCAATAAGATAACAATGCCCGTTGTTGTAGCCTGTAAAGCAACAGTAGGAGCTACTATAAACTGTGCATGTTTAACAAGCTAGTTGCAGATGTTTTACTCACATATCATCGGGTCAGAGTGGATGTAGTGAGTCGGTTATCTCTCTCTCTCTCTCTCTCCCACCCTCTCTCCCCGTACTCACACACCACTCCCACCCTTGCGCTTAGGTCGTGCCAATGGTCGGGTTCCTTGGTTCCCCAGGACGCGAATTAGGGATTCCACTAGGCGGCGACAGGAAAGCGGTTTGTAAGAGCAAAAAAAATCAAATGATGACTGTCTGGTCGTACTCGGCATAATTCTACCGCAGATAATGTATTGGCTATTAATATGATATTAAAAGTACCTCCTTGAAACACAATGAATCAGTCTCGTTAGACATAGTAACTGAAGTTAATTTCAACATACCTCAGAAGATTCCCACCCTATGCTGTAGGCCATTGTTAACATCTCTGTCTCTGCCTTATACGCACCATGCCTGTGTTTACAGAACATTGGTGACTCAAACGCGCTAAGCTCTTGATCCATGTCTGAGGCACGTTTCTGCTCTGGCCTGTGTGGAGATCCAGCAGAGCTCTCCAGACCCAAATAAAGACATAAGCCAGGGGTATTGTTGTCAACAGCCGCACCGCAGGTGTCAGGGTATGAAAGACAAAGTGCTGCGCTGGTCCAGGTTGTTTAGTAGAGCTTTCCAGAAGATGTAAGCCAGGGAAGTGTTTGCGTTGTGTTGACTTACAGGCAAAATGGATAGGTGTTAAACTATAAATGATAATCTGCTTCTGAAATGAATTAATCTTTATGGTCAGGCAGAGGTGCCTCAGCTAGTCCGAGTGTCTCTTCATACGCATGAGAATTTCCAAAAGATACAGGCATAATAAACGTGTCAGTGGTGTTGAATCAATAAAACTACTAGGTAGACGCACGGTGAACATGTTCCTTTGATGTGCCACATCAACATTTGCGCAATCAAAAAGTCATAGAAGGGCCTACTACGTGTTAGTGACAGAAATAGCAAAGTAAAACCGCCTCCTAAACAAGTTAAGTCAGCACTGCTCCCAGAAGCAGCTGTTCTGTTAATTCTTGTTTAATTCTTTAGCCTCTTCTCATAACATAGTTCGATCAATGACAACGTTATGTGCCAATTCTCCCTCTGCTCTGCCCAGTGTAGTTTTCAGTGCTGCATCCAGTCTTTTACTGTTACATTAATCAATTACACAAAGAAAAGCAAATGAGAAGTAGGCCAGTGAGAGATTTAATTCATTATGTGTCCAAACTTAAAATTGGGGTGTAGCACACTTGAACACATCAGAACAGGCATTAGCTATACAACAGCTTAAACTGTGGATGTCTCAATGCTTCATACGTACGACTGGAATGGCTTTATTCATTATTTGGTTATTATTTTCATATCAATATGCATTTTGATTTTAAACATTGCAGGTACTACAGGTGACTCTACAATGCTTGTTTTAAGTCTGGTGTTCTCTGCAACCGTAGTACCACATTCAGGCGACAGTAGTCCAGTGCAGCAAATTATATTCTAAGAACTGCACTATTCAAACACTTTCAGCATTATCATATCAATGGGATTTGGTGCTGCCGTGATGTTTGATTTCATCTTTCTGTCTGATGTCGGAGAGACAGAGAGCACTACCAGCTTTGAAGTCCGGGCCCTGTGTGCAGTGCACCATCAACATCTGATTAGCCAGGGCACATTGGGAGAGATGGTTTGTACAGGATTGAGAGAGGGATATAATGAACTGAACTGTGATGGGATCTAAATTTATGTACAGAGCTCTTGTTTGTTCAGACCACACAAAGGCACATTTGACAAAGTCCAAAAACACAGGCCGGATATTTGTACAGATACAGGATTGTTTTTATTGCCAGGAGCCCTCCAGTCAAATACATGATCAACACATCCACTGCGTTCCTCATCTGCACAAAGATACAGAAAACTAACGGCAGGGGTTTGCTACTGTTGTCACACACGCACACACAGCCTGTGAACCTTGTCACTTTCACTGAGATGCAGGCCTCAGAGTAAATGACACAGTAGTGCCCTGTGCTGTGTGTCACTATTTTTTATATGTCTGTGTGTGTTTGGGTGGTAGGGGTGCCACATGTTAGAACCACGGCACCCTCCTTCCTAAGGTGCCTTCTCTCCTCTGGCAAATCTGCACACATCACAACAGCACACATCACAACTGCTCTCTGAGAGAGCACAGAGTCTGTGTTATGTCTGGTGACTATGTATCATTACCACCATCATCACCACCATAATCATCATTATCATCATCATTGTCATTTTCTGAGAGTGACGACTGGGAAGCTTCCCTGTCTGAGGTACTGCACTCACTGGGGGGGCATGAGGTGTTCCTGTAACAAACTGTGAGGTGAAAGCAGATGGAAGAGAGGAAGAATGACAATAAAGTAACTGACCAACACAAACTGACGCATGATGTGAAGAAGGAAAACATTTAACCTGATACACAACATACATTTTTTTTTTCAAAGTAGCTGAGTTTGAGCTTAGTTTCTGGGGGGGGGGGGGGGGGGGGGGGATGGATCTGAGATGAGGATTTGTACCCACACTTAAAGTGGGCAGATTTGTTATGGAGTTTCAATACTTCTCAATAGTTCTGTTTTAACGGTATTTACACTTTTCAACTAACAGGAGAGTGGCATTTTGTCACCTGTGGGCTTTTAAAGTGCACAAAATGTGAATGTGTGTTGTTTTGCAAAGATCACACTGAATCGGATGACCATCTGTAATGACATAACATGACAACACAGGATCCAAAAATTCAAACATAGCTTAAACAGGATGTGTCTGTGACTCAACACCTGGGCCACACTTTGTAAAGAAAATGCATGGTTATCAACAATGAGATAAATACAATCTTGAAATATCCAAGCAACAATTTGACAGCCAGGCGTTTTGTCCCTGGAAGGGCAAACACTTGTCTGAACACAGAATGGAAGACTCTGGAAATGTTGGGGAACTTCATTGTGTTGCTTGGTGTAATCATTTTCTTTTTTTTATGAGAGAGCATCTGTACATCAGGACACAATCAGCAGTGCCTTAAGGTTTAAATGAAAAAGCTAAGCATGGCTAAAATCATTACAGTAGGCACAAATCTAAGAGTTAAGCCTTCACATTTTTCCACAGGTGATACATTTTCCCCAGTAACTTTGGGGAAAATCTAATGTTTATGCATTAAGGCATACCTCCCGGCATACAAGATCTTTATGGTAACATGGGCTCTGAGCTTTGAACACAAAAGCTCAAACGGTTCATCACCACCACTAAAGTAAAATAACATACTATTTCCCAACATAGTTTAGCAGTTTTCTCATGTCTTTTTGCATGTGACATATTTGACTTACAGTTTGTGACCATCGCAAAATAATATTTCCAGGAGGAACACTAACAAAAACATGTGTCTCCCATAACTTTTAGTTCAGTAGCACATTGATTTGCTGAGCCTTTCTTTCAGCACTAAGACATCTAACAAGGAGTTCCACATTTGCAAGATTAATAAGTTATTACATTTTTTAAACATACATACACACATACAGAAGGGGGAGCCTGGAGGTTGTTTGGTGCGTTCTCGTGCTTAAAACAACCTCCTACAATCTAGGTAACTATACAGCACAAACATAATAGAAGTCTTGTACAATGCCATTTCACTAATTAAACCCAACAAAGCATCACTTCTGCAACAATTTCAATCAAATTAGTTTGAGCACATATCTAAGTCTGCCTGCACAAATGCCTTGCTTTGGAGGGCATACGCAACTGAATGCACTAAATCACACTGAACCATTCAGCTGTACATGTCTTCACATAGAGATAAAGATATAGATTTATAATTTAATCTTAATATTTTATCTTATTCTGCTGGTACCGGTTAATCACAGTGACTGAAAAATAAACTTAAAAATTACAAGAGGAAGTAGAAGACTTATTTACAACATGTATATGCTGATATTCCATTATTACTCAGCATCTGCTTGGAATCCCTTTGACAGAGATTGTAAGTAGCTGTATGATGGATTGTGGTGCATGTATGTCGCGTGTGTGTGTGTTTGTGTGTGTGTGTGTGTGTTGGCTCAGGCAGGTTGAGTCCTGTGTATAAGTGAAATACCCTAGCATCTGCAGGAAGGATGTCAGAGATGAGGGTAAATGAACCAGGAGGTGAGTATGCCATCGGCTTCACCAATTGACAGCGCCCCCCCCCCCCCCCAAAAAAACACCCACACCCCTCATACTAAACATGAAGGTGAGGTAAGGGGTGAAAATCCACTCGTTTCCTAACAAGGCAAAAGCAAAGAGAACAAAAGCCTAATGGGTTAAAGCCACACAGGTAGCCTACTGTGTTCCTATAATCAAATGAAGGCAATGCCAGTGTGAGCGAAAACAAATGCAGACCAACCAGCAGACCAGCATGGGAAATAAAAACGTTACTTTCCAGTTTCTTCACCTTCTTACCAAGCGCAATGCTCCTTAGGCGCAAAATAACGGTCCGAGTTCCTTTTACAATAAAATGTCCCTTTTAAGGAGGAGCACAAACATAATAACACTCATAACAATAATAATAATAATAAAAAATGGCTCAGTTAAATTGTTCTTTTGAAGAAATACCAGGCGATTTCAAGTCATTTCCCTTTACAGTACATTTCATTTTGTGTTGCGGTCCTGCAGCAAAATGGCTGTTTGGCAATTCCCCCTGTGTCCACCAGGGGGCGAGCTTGGCAGTTCACAGAGGGGCTGCACAAAGAGAGTTCACATTGGGGCCCCACACACGCGGGTTCCTCCGTACTCCCATCTCCAGTGACGCAGGTAGGGTTCCCCTTTTCATCCCAGCCCCAAAGTGCCACTACTCTCCATGAGTCAATCGATCCCTTTTGAAATATTTTCCCCCTGGTCCATATGGGGGGGGGGGGGGGGTACAAACCTGCCACACATATATGTGCATACATAGTCAGTCACACACACACACATACACACACACACACACACACACACACACACTCATGGTGTGGTCTGCATCAGGAGAGGACAGGAGGGAGAATTTGGTACAGTTGGTTCATATGGTTTGGTCAGCGCATTGGCATTGCTAAAGTTCCTACAAAAAAGCAGGGCAGAGGAAACAAGTCTCTCCAGGGCAGCACCACATCCACACAAGACAGCGGGAGAGCCACTGGGCCTCCAAATACACCTCACTGCAGTCTCTTGAGCATAGGCTGTGTTCATTCGTGTGTGTGTGTGTGTGTGTGTGTGTGTGTGTGTAAATGTGAGCAAAGGACGTTGGAAATATCCGGTCAGGGCAGAGTGCTCCTCACCCCAGGCCGAGTGGTTGCATATTTAGACTAACATGTGCAGACAGAGAGGGGATGACAAGTCCGAGCTGTGAATCGACAGGTGAAGGTAAAGCCAGGCTAGACATCTGCAAAGGCTTGCGGGGGGGTGGGGGTGGGGCACAGTAAATCTGCTTTGCTTCCAGCTCCGCGTTTGAATCGATAACCATCAGGCACACCAATGCTGTACAAGAGAGCTGTTCGGCAAATGCTGTCAGCTCAGATTTTCCTATTTGTTTGGTTTTGCTGGCAATAAATTTCGCTCAGCTTCCCCAGGAAACAAATGCTATTCTGCCCCACAGGTTAAGTAATCTGAACAGATAAGTACTATGATCCCAGCACACACAACCATGCGTAAAACACCTGTACACATGACCTTTAATTTTTTTTAAACTCCCTAAACCTGTTTCTGCCTTTGTAAACGATTAGCGACAGGGATTAAAATGTTCTTGTAATTCATATTTTATTCTGTAGCAGGAGACAATATACTATCTGTTACTGGCACATAATGTATCAGAGTGCTAATGCATTGTTCCCAACTGTTTTTTTTTTAGTTATTATTAATTTATTCAAAGGTAAATATGTGAGGTCCCATCTTTACATCCTTTTAATTGAAACTGATAATCTATGGTGAGCCAGTGATCTGGACTAAGAACATTTCCCTATGAGTGGGAGTATATGTACATGCCTATGTTGGTGCATTAATGAGTTTCAGGAGATACAAAGAGGATGCCTACTTGAAAGGACACTGAGACACGTCTCTGAGCCGTCTGAAAATAGGACAGCACTCCACTGCATCTCCATGCACTCCAGACGGCTTCGCAATCTGGCACGAATCTGACCCTGAGCTGGGCCGGATCTGGTGCAGGTCAGGACTGGACTCACCCCAGAGTAGCCCGGCACCTGGGCCTGCTAGAGCTGTGTGGAGAGTCTGGGTGTTTACCCACTTGTTTGTCTATTTGTTTTTTTGTCTGGTCGGAGAATTGCCAGGGTTTGCAAGTCTAGCATAGTATTGTTTAGTTTTATTTTGCTTTGTTTTTGTTGCGTGCTGACTGACTCTAAGGTGGCACTCAGGTGTGTGTTTGTGTGTGTGTGTGTACGTGTGGGCCTATGGAAGTAGGTCCTGGGAAGCAGGCTGCTGCGCTGGGAGGGGCCCCTGTGGCAGTGGCGAGGCCAGCCGTGGGGGCTAGCAGGGCTTGTTGACATTGCACAAGAGCTCGGTGACTTTGATGAGGCGCGCCACGGTGCTCTGGGACTCCTCCTGCAGCCGCTGGTTGTTCTGCCTGAGACTCTGCACCTCTGCCTGCAGCACTGCCTTGTCCTCCTTCTCCTGCCAGGGGAGCGGCACACAAGACACAGCCCACCATAAGAGCTCCCGCACAGGCAGAGAGGGGAAAGGATGGGGGGGAGGGGGGGGGGGTGTTGGAGGTGGAGGTGTAAGAAAGGGAGAGGGAGAGGAGAGGACAGAGACGAAGGAGGATGGGTGTGGTGAGATGGAGAGAGAAAGAGAAAGATGAAGGAGGGAGGGAGGGAGGGAGGGAGGAGAGGTGGCACGGGGGCGGACATCTTATGCTGCTAAATGTTGCTCTAAAGCAGACATACTCACTTTCTCACTCTCACACACACACAAACTTTCAACATCAGCACAGATAAACACACAGACACACACTGACCAAGCCCTTGAATGCCACCAGCCCCTCCACACACAGTTCTATAAAGGTCACTTTCAAAGCTGATAATGGTCGATAGACAGATGGAAAAATTTTGGGGTACAGTGAAAGATTTACTGTGGTCACCAGTCATTTCAAGAAAACCTATGAAGTATTGTTTTTTCACATCTAGCATGAATTATCTTGTACGTGTAAGTATATGAAAAAAAGCTTCTAATCAGGTCTGAAAAGGGGAACTATAATCCCCCAATGCAGTATCCCTGCAGCCTTCCTGCAATTTATCATTTCTCGTGAAGCACTCCAGCCTTGACGTGCTGCAGGGATGCAGGAGCACACTGGGATTCCACAGAGGGGTAAAATTACCTTCATCTTGCTTTTTTTAACGCTAACTTACTACTTGGTATTCCACAGCAAATCTGTCATAAGCCTGACACCCCACCCCCTCCCACACACTCTTTCTCTCTCTCTCTCTCTCTCTCTCTCTCACACACACACACACACAATAAAAAGAGCTTATTTATCTTCTCTCCTTTCCCTTTGCGATCTCTCACAGGAAGGACGAGATGATCGGACAAGTTCAGGCTGGGTCAGCCTGGTACCTGTCAGGTCTATACGTAGTGGGAGAGAAGGGGGGTGGGGGGCAGGGGGGGGCATGCGGCTTTATATATTAGTTGGACTCAGGACATGGGCATGCGGGACAGGAAAGAGGACAGGAAGTGGATGGCGTGATGGGGAGACAGAGACAGACAAACCAGAGCTAAACGAAACGTCAGCAGCAACAGGGGTCAAATCCATTATTTATGGCAATGCGTCCAAATCACTGTTTTTTTTTAACCTTTATCAGTGCTCTCTTGTTAGATTTTGTAAATGGAATGAATTTGCATGCCATAGCTTCAGGGTAATTCACAGTAATAGGTTAAGGGCCAGGTGTACGTAACATACAAGTGAAAGGGTTTTTTCCCCCCTATGCTGCAGTTCTGACGTATGAGGAAGCTGATTTGATGATCAATGAGTTCTTATTCGGTGAGGCTTAAAGTAGATGGGATTAGATGGGTATTATCATCAATCTGGGCAGTTAATCTAAACCTTGCCAGCGCTTTTGGATGGATGGCGTGAAAAAATGTATAACAAAATGCCCCTCATCTATGTGGTACATTTCATTACATAATCAGAAAAAGAACCTTTGAGGGAGGGCATTTTGCTAGGTTTCAATCACAATTCTTTTGAGCTAAAATATATCGAGCAGATTACTTGAATACTGGACCACAGGTATGTGCAACGCAGCCTCCTAGTTCTGAAGGACTGTGGGACCCCCTCATGGGAAACAATGCTCACTCTCCCAGGTAAAGGCTAACCAGGTGAAAGCTTAGCGGACATTAACTCCAAACAGGGTTTCATCCATACGTCCATACACATGCATGTCATAATGCCTCACTGATCCATCATAATATTCACGTGACATATTTTAAATAAATATCTGTGATATTTTGTGATATGCATGTGATATTTTGTGATATGCATGTGATATATCCTCAATATGTGTCTTTAGATTGATGATAATACAGTGTTAATGGTGAGCATTGTAAAAGAAAGTGAATACACAGAGTGAGAGAAAGTGGGTTAGGACTGGTTAGAGGCACTTCAGCGCTGCAGAATTCTTACGGAGAAGTTATGTTTGAGGGATTTGTGGGCTAATTCCAAAAGGATGGCTCAGGAACCCGGTGGGGAAAATAGCATTTGCACGTAAGTCCTGGGAGCCTTGGGCAATAGATTGGATACTGCGGCCTCTCGCTTAGCAGTGGTCCTTCCAATGACACTGTCTTCTCGGGGGAAATTTGGCAAGAGAAAGTAGAATCGTGCCCTATTGGTGAATTGAAAATTACTTGACTGCCTAAGTGTCACCTCGTGGTCAATGTGAAAGGGGCTTTCAAAAATACATTGTGATGTGTTTTCTTGCGTTGTCTTTCCCTCCTCGCTAACCTTTCTCTTTGATCCTTCCTATTTTAGCACTATGATGTAAAAGCTAAAGAATGTTGCCACCTGAGGATAGAGCTTTTTCTTGTAAGTCGTGTGGGCTACAGGTGAGTTGTGTGTATTTATAGTCTCTCATCATTGTGTTTCTCTGCACCTCAACACTCTACCTGGCAGAACTGTGGGAATGTGTGTGTGTGTGTGTGTGTGTGTGTGTGTGTGTGTGTGTGTGTGTGTGTGTGTGTGTGTGTGTGTGTGTGTGTGTGAGTGTGTGCATGTATGTCAGCATGCTCTCATGACAGAGGGAGGTTGCTCATATCCAATCTGCTCTTCAATACTCCACAGCATGTTAGTGCTTGTGTGTGTGTGTGCGTATGCGTGTGTGTGTGTGTGTGTGCTTTAGTAGCTCTGCTCACTAGGCAATCTGGTAATGTGTTATTGAGGACAGGGGGGGAAGATTGTGTTTTTTTGGATTTTTCTAGAAGCGCAACGGAGGAGAGGTGCTCATGCTGTACTTGCCTCGACTGCCACCGGCCGCTTAGTGTTGGGAGAGTGAGCATGGCTGCCCAGTGTCCCTCCAGCCATCTTCTCATCTCCTCTGTTCACCCTGCCCAATGACAAGACAGGTTTCTTTTGCTTGGCCCGCCCTACCGCTATATGCCTCTGTCTGATTGGCTCAGTAATGTAGCAATCAGGGTCTGGTTTGTAGGTTGTAAGGAAGGGGGGGTGGGGGGTGGTCAGGGAATAAGGGTGGGGGTGGGGGTGGGGGTGGGGTGGGGGTCGTCTGGAGAGGGAAACGGGTGGTGGTGGGAGAAGGAGGAGGGAGGGGTTGGGAGTGGTCACTGGGCGGGCAGGATGCTGTGATGGGGGTCAGGGGTTGGGCTGTGGTTGACCATCTGCACTGGCAGTACCTTTTGGAGGTCATCCTGCAGCCGTTTCAGCATAGCCTCCAGCTGGGACACCTTCTCCTCAAGGTGACCAGGAGAGTCACTGGAGTATGGAAGAGAGAGAGAGAGAGAGAGAGAGAGAGAGAGAGAGAGAGAGAATACATGCAACCATACAACAGGAAAGAAGAGGAAAAGAGAACAGAAGAGAAGAGGGGAAGCATATTTCATTACATCGGCTAATCCAGACAAGTCCATATATAATGCATACATGATTTACAGCAATGAGACAGGAACATTATATGACATAGGTGTGTGTGTGTGTGTGTGTGTGTGTGTGTGTGTCTATGCGTGCATGGGTATGTGTCTGCGCACATGCATTTGTGTGTGTGTGTGTGTGTGTGTATGTATGCTACAAGCAAGCAGGGGGCAAAGAGACATGCCTTATGACTGAGTAAGATCCTGTGTAACAGAGAAGAGATTGAGTACAGTACACCAGGCAGGGTCACCCAGAGACCAGAGACTGGTCCAGAGACCCAGGGGGGGAGCAACAGAGAGAGAAAAAAAGAAGGAGAGAGAGAGAGAAAGAGAGAGAAGGAAAGAAGGAGAGAAAGAGAGATGGAGAGAGAGAAAGAGAAAGAGAGAGAGAGAGAGAGAAAAAAAAGAAGGAGAGAGAGGGAGAAAGAAAGAGAGGGAAGGGAGGGAAACAGAGACAGAGAGAAAGAAGGAGAGAGAGAGAGTGAGAGAGAAGGAAAGAAGGAGAGAAAGAGAGATGGAGAGAGAGAAAGAGAAAGAGAGAGACAGAGAGAGAGAAAAAGAAAGCACGAGAGAGAAAGAGAAAGAGACAGAAGGAAAGAGAGAGGGGGAGAGACAGACAGACGGAACCATTGAGTCAGGCGGCACAAGCCGGTGTTGGAGACAGAGACGTGCCTTTAGTCTGAGTCAGAGGGCACGGAGAGAGACTTCAGCAGTGGGGGTGAGGGGCAGGAATAAGAATGAGAGAGGAAATAACCTTCTGTACTCCAGTGGGCTCCCCAAGTCTCTACTCCCCCATCTTATGTTGTCTCTCCCATTTCTGTCTCATTTTCACTCAGCGTTGCGTCATGTAAAGGCATTTGGTGCAATCAAGTCAGACTACCTTAGGATATTAACTTCTTTCTCTCTCTCCCTGTGTGTGTGTGTGTGTGTGTGTGTGGACATGTTTACATATGTGCATACCATGTACACTGTCTATGTGTACATATGTATAGGTATAATTATGTAAATGCACGGTTTATAGACATATGCTAGTGTGTTCTAAGGAACAGTGAGATGGAAAAGGTGATGAGAGAACAGAAAAAGAAAGAGAGTAGTTAATCAGGAACAGAAGAACAAGATCATGACCAAAGCTACTAGTTGTCACCACACTGATTCAGAGTGAAACTGTCACATGTAAAGGCTTTGTAGCTTTTTGAGGTTGCAGTATGGTGTCCAACCGACACATGCCGGAGCCGGCAAGCCTACCTGTCTTTGACGTCCCTCAGCCTGGCATCAGCCGGCCCAGTCAGAGCAGGAGAATCAGCAGAAGCCTGGCTTCCATCTCCTGGATTCCGGTCTGCAGGGGGTTGGAGGAAGTGGGGGAGGGGGGGCGGTAGAGGGAGGATTAGTCAATGTTAGTCAGACTCTCTACAGGGGCCCCCTACACACACACACACACACACACACACACACAAACACACACGTGCGTGCACACACACACACACACGTACATGCACTCATGCTCCTCACAGCTAACTCACACGAGCCTCCCACACACTGCAGCACCCAGAGTTTAAGTTTGTCTTTTTTTTCCACTGCGGTTTTTAACCACACACACACACACACACACACACACACACACACACACACTCAGAGGATGAAAGGAAACATCACGGAGGTCTTATTACATGCGCCATTAAAAAGCAAACTATAGGAAGTGGAGTCTCTAGAATAACAATAGATGCACTGCCCCACAGCTTTACTCATGGCCTCTAACCGCATGGCACAGGATGAACCAGATCCTGGACTCTGGAGACGCTGGCCTCCTCTCAGAGCTCACCTTCTCTTGACAGCGCCTCCAGGATGCTTCGGCAGGCTGTGGCCAGGTCAGAGATGGACTGCCATTCTTCCTCAGTAGAATCTGTTGTCTCTGACAGAACTGACAAGGAACAGAGGGTGCATTTTTTTTAACCACACAGCAAATAATCACTGATACAATACAAACAATTCCAATACAATGATTTTTACATGACAAACATCTGTCAATAGACATATGAGAGAGAATACAGAGCTCCAACAATCTTGAACAGAAATGGCTTCCTTAACAACACTAGTGAAAAAAGCTGGCTGCAGTACCTTGTACAGCCACCTGAGGGCACTTTCAGCACACACTGACAGCTGAAGTAGTCTGCCCCAAAACATGAGGTGCAGTCAAACAGCACCGAGGTCTATTCAGCCTGTCAGCAGAGCTGTAGTGATGCTGTAGAGAGGCAGCGAAACACTAACACGCACACACACACACACACACCCCTCCTCCACACCAGTTCAAGCATTTACTCAGCAGCAGCAGCAACAGAGAAGGATGAGGGGGCTGCAGGAGAGGGAGAGAGAGAGAGGGGTGCAGACCTGGAGGCCGCCCCAGCAGAGGGGCAGCAGATGGCCCAGAGGACCCCTCGATTTGGGGCAGTCTGAGTCCCCACCCCACCCTGCCTACCCCCATCTGTCTATCCCTTTAGTCTGAAGTTGGTGGGGGGTGATAGCACAAGGGGCTGGGCAGCATGTGTGTGTGTGTGTGTGTGTTGAGTCAGGGGGTGCTGAACAATATTGGGTAAGAGGATCGAGGGCAGAGGAGATGAAAGGCATAGGGACAAAGAGAAATAGGGGAGTGGGGGGGTGGATTATGTGGAGAGGGTTTTTTTTTAGGGGAGAAAGGCTCTGGCTTGCCTGCAAAGATGGGCTCAATTACACAATTTTGGCCACCGCCGGTATTGTTCAGTTACAGGCAGACACATTCGGGCCCACTGCGCCAGTGCTCTGACTGTGCCGACTTAAACCACCACTTAGACTGAATTTACCAAACACACCATAATGTCCTACTGCTGCTAACCCTGTCATAGAGACATTTCACACAAAGAAACCCACACCACACTAAAATCTGACTGAGTCTCTAAGCCAATCAGGCGCTTTTTTTACCCAAAAAGACTATAGTTAAATACACAAACTTTAGAGGTTCACATTTCATTTTACCAAATACCGCAACTCTACTCAAAGCTGCTAATTTTGTCATTTGCATTCATTTATGACCCACAGGAAAAAAAGAACAAAGAGACATTACTTCTGACATCACACTCAAGAAATAGACCTAGACAAAATGAGCCAATATTCTGGCTATATGGATTCATTTAGATTAAGGTTTGTCTGTGCTCAACTTTACAGACATGCGTGGAGCATTCTAGTCATTCTACATGTTCAATTATGCTTTTACTGTGAATGAAAATTCACACATAAGGATAAAACACGGCAATGTTTAAGTCAGATATATATTCATTTTTTTTCATAAGAAAAAGTAAGATAAATAAGCCTTAGCAAGCCCACTGCACATATATAACAGAGGTCGTGCTGTGCTAGTCCAGCCCAGGGCTCAAATCTGCGACCTCACAACAACACAGCCAAGCCCGCATAGCGAGGCGAACGCCCAAGCCAGTTGACCAAAAAGCCCTGGCTCCCAGTCAACTGACTAGGACGCTCTTGAAGTGCTGGGAGGGGAGATTTTACTAACGTTCTACACCCGAAGCACAGCTAGCTGGTATCCACCACACACAGACAGAGAGCGAGAGGGAGGAGAGGGAGGAGAGGGAGGGGAGGGAGGGAGGGAACTCACTCTTGGTGATGGAGTTGTGTAAGCTCATGGCTCGGGAGTTGCGCTCAGCTCGGTCCATGCACTCAGATCGGGCTGTGGGGTTGCTGGCTGACGCCTTCTCCTCATTCAGCTCATCCAAGCCAAACTGCATTTACAAAAACAGACCAAAGACCTGAAAAAAGTGAGCCAATATGGCCGTGCAGTGTTTGTAATTATTCATAGCGGCTACAACACCTACTTCTTTGTGCTCGACGTTAAAACAATGGCGGGCAAAGCAGTGGGAAATATTTACAAGTGAAAGAGGATTTACTCGAGGGATTTAGCAGTGTAACGAAGAGTGATGGCCAAACTGTCAAATTAGTCACTCATTATCATTTCCACTGGTTCTTAGCCAGCCGCTCTGCAGTCACGTTTACACTGACTACAGAGGAGAGGGAGACAGATATCAGCTATCGGAGACAGATCTCTACAAAGGAGCTGTGTTTATTTCACCATTGAGAAATAGGAAAGACAGCAGGCACGCAGCTCTGAAATGCACCCGAGAATTTTGTATTTTCTAATAATAACAAGAAATGTTCTGATATTGTTGTGCTCATTTCATGCTTTATCAAGATTTCCGGTTTGTGTGTGTGTGTGTGTGTGTGTGTGTGTGTGAGAGAGAAAGAGAGAGTGTGTGTGTGTCTTTATGTGTGTGTCAATATGCGTTTGTCCATCAATAGCCTATTTGTGAAGTCTGCCAAAGCAGGAAATAAGCCATCATATTTTACACAAACCAAGGTTGCACACAAAGCAGAACAGATAGAAGGTTATTTTTTGAACGCAGGCTATGGAAGAGTCAGAGTGGCGGTGGAGAGGATGAATTGAGTCATCAGCGATGACAGACAGATCTGGTGACGTGCCACGTCTTACACATTAATGAAACATTACTGTAAGAGGCAGGGAGCTCCAGGGGAAACACTGCTCCTCTTTTCTACAGACGATAATCCTGTGAGGTGAACGTATGCCATCTCTCTTTCACTCTCATTTCTTCTCTGTATCTGTCTCTCGATCTCTCTCTGTCTGTCCCTAAATATATCTTTCAATCTCTCTCTTTCTCTCTTGCTTTCTTTCTACATGTTTGCGTGTGTGTATGTGTGTGTATGTGTGTGCATGTGTGTGTGTGTGTGTGTGTATGTGTGTATGTGTGACCTGCTTCTGCTGTCCCTCCTCCTCCACAGTCATCTTGGGTTTGACAGCCAAGATGAGGTCAGGCGTGGCATCCATCAGCTCCCCAGGGTTCTCATAGATGTGCCTGTCCACCTTCACGGCTACGTTGTCATACACATGCCTGATGAACACACACCACACACACCACACCACACACACCACACACACACACCACACACACACACACACAAAGGCCCAAATATGTAAAGGAAAGCATATACCATTAATCAATGAAATGAAAAAGAAAAGTGTTTTTTTTCTAATTAAAAAAAAATTAAACAATATTAACATTAATTCTACTCCACTCTTCACACACACACTGGTACACACATTCATGCTTATTATATCTGCCTGTCTAGTACACTAAATACTTTGAGGAAAAAAAAACAGCCCATAGGTTGGTAATGGCAGGTGAGAGTGTGTCACAGCCTAGGAATTGTTTTAGAGGCTGTGTTCTAAACAGTACATGTATTATGTGAAAGATGGAGGGGTGGGGTGGGGTGGTGGGTTTATAATATAGTTATGCTCTAGTACAGGGTGAGAGGAGCAGGGGAATGGGAAGCTGCCATACCCGTCAAGCAGGTCCTGGCAAGGTGGGTGTCTCTCCAGGGAGTAGCTGCGCGTCAGGGAGGAGGGGGTGATCTCCGGAGCCGGGGGCTGAGGGTGGTCCTGCAGGGAGGTGGCCCGCAGGAGGGGTAGGCTGGGTGGGGAGAGCAGGGACCCAGGGCCTCCACTGCCCCCGCTGCCGCCGTCCGTCCCGTCCACCTGCCGGTCCACCGGCTCGGCCTCCTTGCCCTCTCCTTGAACTCTCTCGCCTTCCGTCTGCTCCTCTTCCTCATCCTGATCTTCCTCTTCCTCCTCCTCCTCCTCCTCCTCTCGCTCGTCAAGCACCCAGGCCTCACCGGACTGACCCTCCCCAGACTTGGCCTCTGCATCCTGGATGGCCTTCTGGTACAGCTCAGAGAAGCTCCTGTGGTCAGCAGACACATACACAGACCAAATTAAAATGAAAACACCCAAACACGATTAGATTTGGTTCATAAAGCATCACCTTTCTGTTCCCATTTCTAGAGAACAGGACCTCTGGACAGGTGGTTACTCATGAAAAGCTGGGAGGATGTAGAAAGAGGAACTGACTATGTGTGGTTTTGACAATATACACTGCGTTCATCATGCAAAATGTTTGTCCTTTAAAATGCAGGAAGTGCCACTTGTCTATTGAGAACCAGAAGTAGCAACCGTGACACAGTTTGCTAAATTCATCTCATTACCAGTCAAGCACATGTCCCAGTCAAAGTGAAGTGATTCTCTGCATATATTTTTGACACACATTAGTTTGCATTAGAGCCAGACTGCAAATATAATTCCATCTCTCAACATTTTGATGTTTTTTTTTTCTTTTAGTTGAATGGATTACTTTTTTTAGTCCACATATTTCATCAGGAGCATCGCTAGCAAAGCTCCAGAAGGATGCCATTTGCATTGGCACGGCGCCTGTCTGGCCAACATCAAAAGGACTGAATGGCGGCAGGCGGCTGCCTCTACCTGCCGAACCGTAATCAGAAAGCCTCATTAGCGGAGCTGATTGGTAGCTAGCCAGCTGGTGAGAGTAAACTACCTGCTAACCCTCCCGTCGCCGTCATCGGCGCTGCTAAACTGAGCCGAGCCTGCGACCTCAGCGTGACCCCGCGCCTGTCTCCTGACTCCATCTGTTTGCTCTCTCACAGAGACACCAACCCCTCCCTGAGTCTCACCCCCCTTTCCACCTACACCACTCAGCTACCATGCTGTCTCTTTTTCTCTCCCCCTCTCTCCCTCTCTTCTCCCCCTCTCTCCTTTTCTTTTTCTTCCCTTTCTCTTTTCCTCCTCTCTCTGCCTCTCTCTCCCCCCTCTCTTTCTCTTACCTCTCTCTTTCTTTCTCTCTCTTCTCCACTCTCTCTCTCTTCCTCTCTCTCCCACTCTCTTTATCTCTCTCTCTTCTCCCTTTCTCTGCCTCTCTCTCTCTCCATCCAGGCTCACCCAATCCTCCTAATGTATATATACTAAGAGCCAGAGATAAGCTATCAGTGTGTTTGGAGGTTCCTTTATTTATGATCCCTTGCTTATCAATTGTCAACAGCCCCTACTCATGCCTATTTCTCTTTCTACACCAGCAATCCATCTGCTAAAAACAGCAACATCTCAGATCCCTTCATCAGACCCAAGGAATCTGTGTACCCTGACCTCTCCCATCATGCGGTCTGAACTGCTGACCCAATGACTCATTCATTCCCACCACAAAGTGTTGTAGAATCTAGACACAGGCCAGCATCAGACAAACGTTAGGGTTGATAATGACGCACTACAGAGGGCTTGCATTAAAACCCACAAATTCCTGTAATGTCAGTCTCTTGACAGCTAGAAACTTCTGTGCCTCACAATTTTGAAGCTGTAATACAGTAATATCCACTCAACACTCCACTCAACACTACACAATCCAATTAATTTGACAATTTTTAAATTTTAAATAGCCTGGGCCCACACTTGAATCAGAGTGATTGCAAACCTTCAGCCCTGTCTCCAAACACCTACCATCAGCCAAATCTTTCTCTTCCAATCTTTTTCTGTATCCAAACACATCTATCACTGCTGTAATGTTAACCGCACCACCAGACACCCCTTTTCCGACACACACACACACACACAGTCAAGAATAACCTCACTCCCGAACTGTTGTGGGAGTGCTCACCTGCGTGGCTTGCCGTTCTCGTCAGGCGGGATGACAGTGATGTGTATCTTGTGCGCAGTGCGCAGCAAGCGGCTGCGCTCCTCCGGGCTCAGGTGGATGAGGGGCTGTCCGCACAAACGCACCACCCGCGCGGCCAGCTGCAGGCCTCCGCTCTCAGCGTAGCCGAAGGGCTGCAGCTCCGTCACAAATCCCTCCTCTGTCATGAGAAAACCTGGCTGGCCCACGCCGTCACGCAGTGGGGTCACCTCCCGTGCCTCACAGCCCCGTGTAACCAGCTGGGGATAGAGGAAAGCAGAAGGAGAGCAGAGAAATAAGAAGGAAGGTTGAAACGGAGGTAAATTTGTGTGTGTGTGTGTATGTGTGTGTGTGTGATGGGGTATTTTTATAGAAAGAAATAGAATCACAGATAGATATGGTAAATGTTTGTTAGTTTATTAGGGATAAGCCTCTTAGGGTGCACCATCTCATTTTCGAGGGGGAGATAGTGGTCTGACTACATGTGTGCCTGTATGTGTAAGTGTTTCTATACTTTTAAAGACTAAAGGCTGAGTGTGTTAATAATGTACAATGTGTGTGTGTGTGTGTGTGTGTGTGTGTCTCACCTCCAGTCGCTGCACAATCTCTTTGATGTCCTCCACCTGGCTCTCTGGGACGCTTATAGACACCGACTCGCCCCTCTCGTAGAAGATGTCCAGTGAGGGCCCGCCTTTGGCCCCGCTCTCCATCACCGCTTTCCAGCCAATCACGTCACGGCAGCAGCTGTTGAAGACCACACGTCGCGAGCAGCGCTCAATCAGCACCACAGATTCGGCCGAGATACCCAACAAGCAGGGGAGTCGTGGGCTTTCAAGCTCCCCGCTGCCACACGTCTGTACGGCCGTCACCGCCCACACGAGGGCCCCAGCGCTGTGAAGCTCTGCGCCTTTGGCTCCCTTGGTCTTGTCCTTGCGTTTGCTGCCCAGCGACAGCAGTGGGAACTTGGTGGAGGAATCGATGGGCGTGGTGGTGACGTAGTTTTCCGCCAGGTCCTTCAAGTATTCCTGGCGTGTGCGCGTGGCCATGGAGCGGAACTTCTCCGACTTCTCGGCCGCGTTCTCTGCGTTCACCACCTTTGCCAGCAGGAAGTTGCGGAAGGCTGGCGAGCGCGGGAAGCGAGCACCCTTGGGAAAGAGTGGGCCGAACAGCGGGATGTCCTTGGAGCGTGTCACAGCAACCCTGAGACAACAAAAAAACCCACAGAGAGCAAGAGAGTGAGAGGGAAATAGAGAGGAGGGGAAAGTGTGAAACAAAGAAAAAGGTAGAGTGAAAAAAGAGGTAGAGAGACGGGGGGGACAATGTGCAAAACATAACACAAATTCACCATAGCAGCATATTATAAATATTATTTTATAAATATAAAATAAATATTAATATTAAATCATAAATATACTATAAATAACAGCAGTGGAGAAGCAGTTTGAAATAATCAACCTTGAATTGCTGTGACTTTACCTAATAATCACAGGGACTGACATCATGAAAGATTCCTTATATTTACCTGTAGTAGGTGTTTTCTGTGCAGGGCTCATGGACCTGTACGATGATGAAAACATGCTGGAAGTGCGATCGGATGGCTTTGGGAGTGAAGGGCAAGGCTCCAGGCTCCTGGAAGACTATGGTCACAATGTCATTGCCAATGTGTCTCTTCCTCAGCAACTGACAGAGAGAAGCGGAAAATGAGAAAGAAAGAAAAAAAGGAAGAAATAAAGAGACACAGGGAGAGGGAGCGAGAGAGAGAAAGAGACGAGGAAACAGTTACTTATGTGGTAATTCGATCCAATGCTGATTATGGACATTGCGTGTCTAATCGCGTGCCGTGCGCCATATTTCAGGACGGGGAGACCGCCCTGCAGAGCAGGTCGCTTCCAGTAAGCCAGGGTTCCACTGGCGCAGTGTGCCCGTCAGGCAAGGGGCACAGTGAGGGCACTGAGCCATACGCTCGGACAGCCTTTAATAGATTTTACTTTCCCCTTGGTCAGCAGCCAAAGAGGCATTTACCCGAGTGCCACCATTGAAGTTTAAGTCTCCCCTGGCAAGTGTGGTTTAACAGCGCAGCCTTCACAATCAATGCACAATGACAGGATTTTACTTTGCTCTCCTTGAAAAAGGGGTAGAGAGAGAGAGAGAGAGAGAGACTTATCATGCATAGGGTTATTTAAAGCCATATGTCCTACTGCTTATCAGATGTGCATATTGTCAAAGCCTTGTGATTTGGGCTATGCCGTGCATTGTTGTATAAGTCCATTTAATAGCCTGCATAGCACATATTGTTTATACCCTCCCGTCGCTTTGCCCTGCCACTCCCAGGCACACTTTGTTGTGCTGTTTTGGGTTGCAACACCCCTTTAATTATCAGTGGTGTTTTTATGTACAACTGGCCATGGTTAGTTACCTGCTGCGTGTTGTTTGGTGTGTAAGGGAGCATAGTGGAGACATGGAACATGATCTCGTAGTCCTGGTAGCGCGTGTAGAGTGAGTGGGTTCCTGTGGAGTCGGCTGGGGGAAAGAGAGAGAGAGACCGAGTCACAAAATGAGCAGGTCGACCTGACACTAAAGTGGCAGACAACAGAGCTGGGGCACATAACATCTTTTCAGTGGATTCCCCTTGTGTTTGCTGCCCTGTCTCATTCAAAATTTACAAACCAATTTCACAATGGAAAACTCGTTTCAGTGTTGAAATATCCCTGAGTGAGTTAATATCTTTTCAAATATCTGAAGACAAATGTCTGTGCTTTGCATTAAAGTTAACTGACTGAAGTTAAGTAACTTGACATTAAGGTTAGGCAAGTTTATGTGATGTGTTTTCATTTTTGGAGACAGAATTAAAGAACACTACTCCTAACATTCTATTTTAGTGCTGTCATGAAAAAAATACTGGTTTATCTGAACCTGAATATCATTGTCTAAGCATTTTACTGTCAGAGAAGGTAAATATGCATGTTAGTGAGTGCAGCGGTGCCGCTAGAAATTTTGGGCCCTATGACAGAAAATTTTGGGCCTCCCAAACACTGATTATAATATTTAAATGTTCTCTATGGTCCCCTATCAGTGCCAGGCCCTTAGAATCATCCTAACCTTTCTCCCCCTGGCAGTGCTCCTGAGTGAGTGTCAACATGCAGCTTCCTTAGGCCCAGGCTTCTGGTAATAGCCAGGTTCACTACAAGTTCAGTAATTTTTAGCATCAGACAGAGTTCACCCAGCATCTTACTCTTTGTGTCCAGTTGGGCTCGGTACTTCTCCCAGCCCTTTAGCCGCACCCGTTCTCCAAGCAGGTCCAGGAACTCATCGAAGGCTGGTCCTGAACTTTCGTTGTTGTACATGTCCTCCTCAGTGCTTTGTCCTGCCTTACAATACATTATCCCCACCTTCCTCTGGAAATTTAGCTACAAAAAGAAACATACAAATGCGGTTGTAATTTTGTGATTTCACATAAATATATATAGTGTTAAGGTGTTTGTTTCAAAAGTGACTGTTACAAAAATACCAATGTCATGCTACATCACTTTTCCATCTAATCTAAGAGATCTATGGTGTGCCGCTAAATCATGGCTTTCACTGACACATAGTTGGGTTCCTTTGGTTGCCTATTTGGAAAGGAGCGCAATATAGATAGCCAGAGATAACAGGTGCAGAACTCACGCCCTGCTCGTCCAGTTTCAGGAGTGTGTCTCGGACTTTGGGCGACGTGGAGGCTAGCCGCAGGCAGTGCAGGTTGAGCTCGGGGATAATAAACTCCAGTAGCCTCTTGGGGGAAAGGCCGCGAGGAGTGGCGTGTCGAGCAGCTGAGGGAACAGACTCCTCCAGGATGGAGCCGCGCAATGTCTTCAGCTGCACAGAAAAGGTGCGCGTGAGTTAGTTAGCACGAGCTACGCGTGCCCAAAAGCTGAACTAAATTTATGGAAGACAGTTCGTCTATTTGGAATAAAATACCCAGATAATAATGCCACCTGTTTCATTTAAAAACTTCAGTTATTAATCAGTACCAGAATAACTTCGTGTGCAAGATGTTTTTTCTAATAACTGTAAGAGTGAGTGAGTGTACAGTACAGAAACTAATATTCTGACAGATGTATCATGTAGGCTAATTTGTCACTAATCTTATGCTGGTGGGAGTAATGAGCACAATGTAATAGGGGTCTCTACTGATCTCTGGTATTTTTCTCCCTATAAAACAAGCAAACCTTTCCACGGACCCCCTGGCAACCAGCACCCAAGTTTGAGAACCAGTCGCCTAGATAGCTTGTGTGAACATCTGACGTGCGAATTGAGAGCATAAGAACCATTGGTAGCTACAAACAGTGACAGTCTTGGGGTGAACATATAGCATAGTTCTGCAGTGATCTAATGTGTTGTGGAGGTCTGTCTTCTAATATCACCTCAGTAGTTCGAAAGATAATCCTGTAGTTGTACTGGGCACCACTGGATCCTTCCTTCTCTTCCCTTCTAAAGCTGATGGCCACTGGGCCTAGCCGGTCATCCACTCCGAAGAAGTTCTGGTGATCTTGTTGCAGAAGGCAAAGAATTGGAGTTATTTTTAGGCCAGTATGCAATAGCTATATACTAATTTCCAGCACACAGCTAGAAAACAACCAGTATTGGCAAAAGATCAAGAATGGAATGAAATCTAGAAAAAAATGTCTTTGGATTATTTGTGTGTTCTCTTGATGAAAAACATTTGAAGTCTGCAGAACATTTCAGGACAGACACACACACATGCACAAACACACACACACACACACACATATATATATGCCGCTGAAAACAGTCACTGTCCCAGTTTCACATCCTCTGGTTCTGACTTGAATGCAGCTGACAGTATACCAGGGCCCCCACCATCACACACCACAGATGCATGAGACCAGACTTCATATGTGACAAACATTGTCTGCCACATACCAGCAAAGGCTGTGGGAAGTGACTCTGTTTGCATGACGTGTGCACAGGGGCTGAAGCTGCAAACACACAGACATATGTGATCACACATATTCACATTCGCTCCCACACACACACACGGGTATATTCACCCAAGAGGTGTAAATCTGTCTGCTCTGCTAAATCTCACTTTGAGAAGTGGAACTCATGAAACCAGATTCTCACAGTCGCACATGTGCACAAAACACACAAACCAATCACACACTCAGAATACATGCAAACAGATGCACACAAACAAACATACAAACACACACACACACACAATCATGTATACACAACTCTCACCTTTCATATAGAAGTATTTGTGGTAATAGCGAGCCCCCAAGTCAGCGTGTTCGATGAAATAGTTGCTCTTGACCTGCTGCTGCACATGGCTTTCGCGTGGTTCCTCCAACACAGACACAGCATCATTGGGGCTCAGCAGGCTCCGCCAGGGCCCCCAGCGGCCCCTCTTTCTCCCGAGCCCTACCTGCTCCTCGCCGCCCACCTCGTTGCGGAAGTGCGGGCAGCTGAGCAGCAGGTCGTTATCGTTGCCGTCGCCCTCATCCATCAGCAGGCCCGACACGTCGGCATCCTCAACACTGCCGCTGCCTGCTGTCCCAGGTGTTCCGCCACCACTTCCGCCACCTTGTGAGGGTGACGCAGGCGCCCCCTGGTTGAGGGGCCGCAGCTGCGAGGCAGCCGACGCTCCCGAAGTGATGTTTTTCTTGCGGCCAATGCTGTCGCGGTTGGAGGCCGCTTCAGACATGTCAAAGAGGATGCTCTGGACATCATAGTGGGCAAAGTTCCGCACCCAGGAGCCACCAGCCAAGTTGTCACATGACCCAGGCGGAGGCGGGAGGGACGCGTGGCTTGGCTTAGGACGTTTGGTGAGTCCATCCGGTTTTGGGGGCTTGGCCGGTTTGGGGGGCTCCCCAGTTACCAGTGCAGATGAGCCTGAGCCATCAGGTTCTGTCGGTCCAGGATGCAAGCCCAGCAGCAGCAGTGGATCCTTGAATCGCTCAGCACTTGGGCTGAGTGGCACACGTTCATCCATGCCGTGGCCTTGCAACTGCATCTGCCTCTCCAGGGATGACAGACTGCCGTACTCACGGTGGAGCACCACCGACGACTCGCCCGACGCCCCCGAACCTGCCTTCTCTCCGCCGACCACCCGCGCCGCTTTGCTGCTAGCTTTACTGGCTGAGTCCAGGTCCCCCAGCGTTACATCGCTGTTGCTGCGTTGCATGATGTGACTGCGACCCACCGACCGCAGGTTGAGTCCCGCTGCGCGACTCGGCGTCACGCCTTCACCTTCCGTGCCCTCGCCGTCCCGCCGTGGTGGCCACTCGGCCACGACCCGTGTCCTGATGCCACCGTCGCGCTTGGGGTCGAAGGTCACTGTAGCCAGTGGTGGCCGCGGGCTCTGCCGACGGAGCTTGCGGATGAAGAGATCGTCTGACTGCATGGCGGCCAGGCCGAGGATATTGAAAGGCCTCAGTTTTAGAGCCTTCGTTCAGTCACCACAATGATATAAATCTTAACTTTGTCTCTCTATCTCCACTGTGATTTCGAACTGGAGCTGACAATCAGATGCCGCACACAAACACACTACTCTCATGGGCCATGTTGCAGTCTTTTGGGACCCTCAGATTTTTAGAAACAACAGCAGTCCTTCTCAAGGTGACCTTTAGATAATGCTGTTCTTTTCTCTTTTTCGGCTCAGAGCACTGCTCATTGTGAAGTCTGACTCTCCATCGGTGAGCACTGAGACGCGCAAGTCTGATGGGATGATAACTGGGGGATGTTCCTAGAGGAACTGTTCATGAGGAACCGAGGAAGGTTCTAGAGGTTGTTGAGACGTGCTGGGTGGTGAGGATCCCTCTGGGTCAGCTTCCCCATTGGGTTGTAGAGGTTTCGGGTGTGCTTCAGTTCTTGCTGCAAACTATCTGTGAAACAAAGGCAACACAAAGCATTTACCTCTCAAGTCATCACACAGTAAAACTGATTGATAGAGTTAGCCAGAGGAGTAGACATTATTTCCTCACTGTAATCACAGTGCAATCATAGTAAACATTGCAAAAATTACATCATTAATTTTTGTCAATTCAGAAATATTCTTTTAAATGTTTAAAAGCAGTCAATGAAATAGTGCTACTATCTATATGCTTGCAAGGATATCTAAATGCTTGGGATGAGGTCCCCAAGAGCTTTGCTATTTAGCTCTGCTTTTATGGGTGGAAAAGAGAATATTTGGATGGAATTTGTTCAGATTTATGTTGCAGCATTCACATTAGAAACCTTTTAAAATATGTCTGCGTCTAATCATTCATCGCTCTTATCACTCACAGAACGAGACAACAATTTCAAAACTGTACCTTTTTTTAAGCGTCTACCTAAAAGGCAAACAAGCCGGTGTGACGCTAACGCCATTGTTCCACATCACTTTATACCTCACACTCTTGTACACTATTATATTTTTCCCTTCCAAAAATAGCCTGCCTGCAGCCGGTGTAGGGCACACCACATCCACCCCACAGACTGTCACAATAGCCTGCTTCACATGGGGGGAGGGGGGCCCTTCCTGTGCACCGAGGCGCCCTTAGAGTAAAATAGTAATAAAGTAACAATGCTATCTTTGCCTGCCAACAAAGTAACACCAGAGAGAGAGAGAGAGAGAGAGAAACATGGACAGGGACAGATAAAGAAAGAGACAGAAGAGAAGAAAGATACAGAGAGAGAGAGAGTTACTAGAGGTAAAACCACTCTAAGGCTTTCCAAAGCACATTGGTCATACCTCTTAGAGGCTTCTCTATCCATCGGCTCCCTCACACCTACCATTGTGCTTGATGCCCACCTACACTGTGTGCGAAGCTGCTTCGCAGCTATTCAGGAGCCACAGATCAACATCGAGCCGGTGGATGAGAGGCTGACATCGGCCCTGCTGCCATCCCATCAGCAAAGCAGGCACTTAAAGGGCCAGTGTGAAAATTCAGCTTGCTCTGCCATGCCAGTATATGTTTGCTCTTTCTCTCTCTCTAACAGCATTTCAAGACTTTGGGAAGTCAAATGCGACATTAAGATATCAACATCATATTAGCGCCACAGAAACTTGATAGGACGGTTTTCTCTCTTACCGAAGAGACACCTGACATGCCGTCAACTGCTTGGTTTTTTTTTTCTCTCCTAACAGACAGACACACAGACACGGGCACACCTACCCGGCGAAAACAAAAAGCAGGACTCGAGAAGTTTCTTTCAATTCCTCTCCTCTAGTTGCCCTTACTGTGGGGCTGCATTGACGTCAGCTATGCAAAGACGGAAACCCATTTGCAGTCAGCACAGAGGTGAGAGGATGAGCTCGTCTCTCAATTTGAGGCTGTTTCCTGTCCCTCTGTCTCTTTCTCTCTCTCTCTCTCTCCACACATACACACAGACACACACACGCAAACCCTGTCGAGATGATTTGCTGTCTCAAAAGCAGGTGCAGTGTGTTGCAGCGTGTGGCTTGAGCCAGGGTTGAATGCAGACTGCTGCTGTTGTTGCTGCTGCTGCTGGTGCTGCAGAGATATACTCACTTGCTCGCTCGACAGGGAAAAGGAGGAAATCATGGTTTTGAAACAATTGCCCTCCCCTTCTCTCTCTCTCTCTCTCACACACACACACACACACATATACACACACACACACAGATACATATGAAGAGTAAAATACACACAGTGCACATGCTCAACCACAATCATGCATATTACACATATACCATGCCCCATGGGTTGAGTTTAATATTAACTAGCTGTGTTATATTTGGCCTGTATTCCTTTCTCATCTTGAAACCATTCAGACATCTATAGCACAAGCTCACAGACAAAACCTCAACTCTGGCAAATGTTGTCCATGTGTTTACTGCAGACAAACCTAACATACCCCCCCCACAGTCTTCTTGACCAAACAAAAACAATAGCTACAGAGTTGTTCAGTATGTGTGTGCACACAACAGGCATGTAAACTCTCTTCTTGTCATGACGTAAATACAGATGCCGACCAGTGTTTTTTTCTTATCTGCTTGGACACCTGGAGTTACGTTTTAAAACCGAGTTCTCAACAGATACTTGCTGCCTAAAATAACATAATTGTTTGCAAAAAAACTTCAGCCCTGACAGAAAGAGAATTGTGTTGAAACGTTTGCAAGCACTTCTGTCACAAACAAACCAATTGAGTGAATGCTTTAGAAACTGTCCAAAGTTATAATGGTCAGTGATGTTATCATGAGAGTACCGTTGTCACCAGTTATATACCAATGCAAATTTGTGTCTCTAATATGTGTTCTCTATTTCGAGAGAGCGTGAGAAATGTGAAAAATGTGTCAAAAGAATGTCAACAAATGTTAACAGATTTGTGAGAGACTTAGTGGTGCGTTAAAGTGAAAAAGATTATGTGCTGCAAAGTTTCTGTTCACAGCTTATGGGAAAAAACACTGTCACCCTTAATAGCGCAAACTACCTTATTATTTGCTACATCAGTTCAAACTTAATTGGATCGGTCAAAGCCAAGTATGTGTACAGCACACTGAATTTTGTGCACTGCTTTTCACACGCTGAAACTGTCAGTTTTACTGTCAGTTATGTTCAGAGAATTGTCATTACTATAGTCGAATAACTGAACTGACGTTATTGACTTCTACAGTACAAAGGCATCCTATTTTTGACTTTCCTTTTTTCCTCTTAAAGTTGTTTAATGTATACACCATAGTATACAATGCATAGTATAGTATACTCAATAGTATACATACTGTAAGTATTCTCTTTTTTTTGGATCGGGAGGGATGAAACAGAGCAAGAGGACAGGAAAATCATCTCATTTTAATAAGCCAGTATCTAGCATATGCAGCTGGTTGTGAATTATATGGGCTTTTAATTCCCATTAGTGACTCGCACAAGTCTTGCAGGGATTTATGAAACTTTTGTCCCATTTATGAAATGCTCATCTTACAATGCTTTTGATGTCTTATATAAAATTATTATTCTTTTTATAGCTCTGGAAGTTCTAGAATAAGTCCACATGAACTGCCAGGAGATTTAGGTCCAGCCTAATCAAGTACAGTATAACTGTTTTATTACTGTAGAATAATTTAAATGTGTAATACCTACAAAGACAAAACTCCAAATGTGTGAGTGAAAAGCTTTGTTCATTTCATGTTTTGTGTTTATAATGAGGAAAAAGGTCAAATGTGTAATGACTCGAATGGAGAAGTGCTCGAGTCAGTTTACTTCCTTATTCCGATATAAAGTCACTTGGCCCCAACATACTACTTTACACATCTGTTCCACTAAAACTGTGTTAGCCGGTGATTAATCAAAGTTTGAAACAAGTATGTACTGCTCATGTTGCATAGTTCTACACCCAAACAAAACTGTAACCAACTAAAAGATGTCCTTGAAAGATGCAACTATCTAACAAAAGGTAAACACCTGAACAGTGATTGGATTGTTTGGTATTTGATTGTCTCATTTTGTTTTCTCTATGTATGAGCACACCACAGTGATAAATTTCAAGTTACCAGGAATTCAGGCTCTCTTTAGAGCAGACCCTTACTGTTTGTCCAGAGCAAGGTGCTGTACGATATGTTTGCTGCGCCATTATGTTACCACAGATTTAGGCTATTTCTTTAAATAACATTATAATGTGTGATAAATATTAAATGAATCTGAAGGAGCCAGATATTTTCCCCATCATCTCTGTTATTAAATATTCATCCATGCCGCTTAACACGGGTAAGGCCTTCAGTTTAGTTCACCTTCAGTTTTTCATGCCACGTTAAAGACTGTGGATGAGCTAGTTGATAGAAGAGAAAAGTTTAACCAAAGAAACACCCAAAAGACAAACAAATGACTCTATATTTAGTTTTTGCGTGGATCTCAAAATTCTTAACTTCTTAACCCTCAAAGGAAAGGTGGACTCTCTCTCTCTTGTTCTCTCTCTCTTTCTCTCTCTCACACACACACACACACACACACTCAGATACATTCAGACTCACAATAGTAGGGAGATCTTATCCAACGCTATGAATCATACCAGCTAAATACAGAAGAGCCTCCGCTGTGAGGGACTGTTCAAATTTCTCCACCCCAGTCTATGCATGATGATCCCACTCTATTCTCATGTGTGCTTGTCCTCCAGTCATAGACTCAGTGAAATCCTCTGTGTCTCCAGATCCCTCCCTCCCTGGAGGAGATTACTGCTCCCAGGCCATGCTACAGATTTATAGCCTGTGAGCCACTCTGGCCTCCCTCCATAGCGGTCTTGTTATCACATGTGGGTTACATGAAGGTCTTTTTGTTCTTCAGAAATCCCAACCCATATCAATATATTCAATAATTAAGCAAAATATTGTATATGTGGGTTATTTCTAAGAATAATATGCTATTTAATACTGTAGTAACGCATCATTAATATGTATTATATGATACGATATAACACATTACTGTGTGGTTTGTTTATCTCACACAATTGATTTTTTTGGGAGATTTTTTTTTCCACTGATAGCTGACCTAAGTTTTCTTCTGCCTGTCCTGCCATGCTCATATCTCCTCACCTGACAGACTGATCGTCATCACTGTGCAGAGGAATTTTAATTGGTTAAGGCCAGTGCAGCTCTCATTTCCCTCGTTCAGGGAACAGAGAGAACAAATAATGGATTGGTAGGATTCATTCTGTGTTGCTTCTCCCATGCAGTGAAAATGTGTGACCAGTGTGGTGGGGTTATCACGTATGTTTGTGTCTGCCCTTTGCGTTTGATAATGCTCACGGCGTTCAGACAGAAACAAAAGCGCACCATGTGACTTAAAACACAGCTGCTTCCTCACATAAACAGTAAACTAGAGTGACTACTGTGATTTGTGTGTGTATGTGTGTACATAGTGGCATGTAGGTTTGTATGTATTGTGCTTGTGTGTATGTATAGAGTGTGTATATCTATGTGTGTGTGTGCGTGTGTATGTGCATGTGTGCATCAGTGTGTGATTATGTTTGCCTGCTTGCGTGTGTATCAAGCATAAACCAGTCTTAAAACAATCAAAATAAAGTACAAATTACAATGTTTCTTTCTTCTATCAGAGGCTTAAGCAAAGACGGATTACACAGGACATGCAGCCAGGGGATTAGAGTGCTCTCCAGGATTCTCTGAAGATTGGGAACATTAATTACGACCCTTCCGCATTCTGTTCCCCCTCAAGATCCTCTGCAGCTACTGGAAACCACTGTTACTCCGCTCATGCCTGGCAAACACTCAGCACTGGCTATCATGACTACAAAAGAAAACAGGGTTGGTTTTACTGTTATAAGCCTATGGAAATATGCAACGCCTAGCCTAGCTAGCCAACCAGAATTCATATGCCTCAGTTGACTGCACACGCTGCTATTAGAATTAGGATCATGAATTTAATACAGAAGAGACTCACACATGGTAAAAAAATGTATACCTGCTGTTTATAACGTTCTTTTGAGACTAGACGCTGCTGTGGTTAAAACAAAAAAAAAGTCAGTGTAATGAACTACTGTCCTTGTAATTGTGGGTCAGCTGTTTAGCCTGTGCCAACAATGATCTCAGATCAGTCTGCTGGAAAGCGGGCCAGCGGTGACGTGACTGCCGTAGCTTTGAGGGTCGTGCTGGCGTGGCTGGGAGATTTCGAATCCTCTATCCTGTGCAGCCCACGTGTACGCAGGGCGAGGCGAGACGCAGAGGGCTGAAGCGTTGTCGGTTTGTTGGGTCAGGATTTAACAATGGAAATGGGGTCAAAGGCTAAGGCCAGGAGGCTATATGCTCATTTTCAGGGAAACGCTACTTCCTGGTTACTCTTTTTCACACTCACATATACACACACACACACTCACAGCCTCTCTTTCCTGCGGGAGTTGGGTGGAGGCGGGGGGTCTGGGGGTTGGTTGCTTCCTGCGTGACAAGAAGTGATGTCACCCACATGTCGACCTCCGCACCCTAGTTAAGGATGCGTTCCTGTGGTCATCTAATCCTGCTTGGCCAAAATGACCCTTCCTGCTCCATCTCCCTCCATCACATGAATCTCACTCAGCTTAAAGCCTCTCACACTTTAAGCCCTTTGATCCCAGTGCCTTCTTCTTTTTTTTTAACAAAAAGACAAAAGCACAAATAACTTTCGGAAGAAAAAACAAAACAAAACAAAATGATGGATTTGAGACACTTTGTCTGATTAAAATAGATTGTCTCCTCCGGGCTATGCCGCAGACATCTGAGGTCCCTACCAGAGGCACCACAAGAGCAACGATGATTTGTGCAAGTGAATGAAACCTGATCAGGGGCCCCTGCGGCTCCCTGGGGGCCAAATGAGCTACAGTAGATCACGTGGGCCACATCTGCCGCAGGCTCTCCTCCTGCTGCCTCTCCTCTCCTTGCCCTCCCTGCCACAAGGCTGATTGATCCCCTGTTGCTTCACAGCTTGTGGTAGATTTGAGGCAGTTTGGGGGGTTTATTATTTTGAGTTATTATGATGACTTCATGTAGTCATAAACACTGCCCTTTAGTCTGTTTTAGTGAGTGTTTGTCTTTTGCTTGGGCTTGTGCATGTGTGTGTGTGTGTGTGTGTGTGTTTTGGGGATTGAAATGATCCCTTGAACTACAGGAGAGGACTAAATGAAATCAGATCACACTGACAGACCTCCTTGTAGCACTACAGAAGTGACCAGCCTGCAGACAATGACATGACACAACCAGTCACAACACATCATAAATCTGACCAAGTCCTGGAAATTCCCAAGTAGAAATGTAGTGAGGAAGGATCTCATTGAAGACTGTACAATTTGTATTGGTGCTTTGCTGTAAGTCTTAACATTGCTTCTGCATTTTAACCGTAGGAAACAACTTCTTCAAAACATGATGAATGTGGTAGCATGAAGCATGTCTATATAAAATAGAATAATTAACACCTGCAAGCGTTTATGGTGCCTATTTATCTGCCTGCAATCTGTTTCTTTTGTTTCCTGGTAAATACATAGTTTAGAATAATTACTGTTTATATCACAGAGCCTTCTGTAGCAATATTGGTTACCAGTCATCACAGAGCTGCTGTCTGTAGTCTGGTGACTAGTGCCTTTAACAAGACTTAGGCATCAACCAATAATAACGATTGATTTGGGTAATTGAACCAATTAACCTTATATTCTCTCTCTTCAGCTGCCAGTCCCTGCAAACAGTATTGATCAAACACTCCATGGGTCCTTGCTCTAACTCTAAGTCTAATCTTTACAGATTTACAGTGTTTCTAGTTTAATATTTGAAACAACAAAATGATGTAAGACTTTTAGTTATTGATTGATGAAAGATTCAAATAAATATTGTATTGCTGAATAAGCTGCTGTAACTAGGAATACTGCACTGTTGAATAAACAGTTTGAAGCAGGTGCACACATTCCTTATAGTGATGATTTCAGCAATACTGCCTTCAATTCCTTACCATGGAAGAAATAATTAAATTCAGCATTATTGTGAAAAATATTGATTCTGCGGATACATCGTACATAGATAAGCATAATTCTTCCTCCATTTTCTCCACACCCCCCCGCCTTTCCTCTTTTTCCCCGACTCTCTCTGTCTCTTGATAAGCAGGGCTCTGAGATGGCATTAAGTAATTGGTGGAGGCTCTCTCCCTCACCCCTTTGTCATGCGTTTGGCCTGTGTTTTCTGCTATTTCATAGCCCAAGCAGTCTTGTGGCTGAGTTATTGACTTTAGCAGTGCTGACTCACTCTACTCAATAGATTGACTTGGAAAATAGGTGAGCTGTCTGGGTGGGGTGAGTGAGGGGCGTGGGGGCTGCTGAGGGAGGGGGGGCAGGGGGGGGGGGCAGCAAAGGAAGGGTGACTTTCAGTCTGGAGAGCGATTCTGGGACACTGGCCTATCACTTACAATGAAGCCATATCACCAGGGCCCCCCCTCCAGTGAGGTGCCACCTTCCATGAGCACTGCAAGAATAGACCGCCTTCAAGGGCTCCAGGGCTGGCAAGGTGGAGCACAGGCGAACGAGTGGGTGGTTGAGTGGGTTGGTGGGTGTAGTTGGAGCCGACAAGATGAAATCGATGCGGCATCGTAATCAGAGCCTTAACACCTCCACTGGCTGGGTCGAGCGGGAGGGGATGGGGGGCTAGTAATTGACATTAGATAGCATGATGGTAATAAGGACAACAATTTGTTTTCTTTTCGCCGGCTGGCCTGCTGCCAGGATGAGTCATGGCAGAGTGCACCGCCACGCTCTTTCTTTGTGCATGCGCACACACACACACACACACACACACACACACAAGCCGAGCCATTAACAGACATGGACGCTCCCTTATCAGAGCTCCCAATCTGTTCAGCTCAGCCCCCAGCCCACGGCCACACAACCTTGGAAATGCTCTTTTCATGGAGGCGTACACCTGTCACTGAGCAAGTTAACCAAAGCCTGCATGTTGTCAGTGTTTGTTAGCTCTTCTGCCATCAGCCTCCTACCCAAGATGCATTGCTACACTGCACAGTTATCAGGGGGTTGCGTCAGAGTTAGAATTACTGCAGTGATGTGATTTTGCATGCTGCATGTTCTGCTCATAGGGCTGGCTACTCCGAAGACCACTCAGAATAGGTCAAACTCACCTCGGGGACAAACAAATATAGCATCTGCTGATGGCATCTAAAATGAGATCCCACATCCCCACTTACACACACATACACACACGCGCGACAAACACAGATTTTGTCATGGGGTGTCACCAAACCTGTCCTTCAGAAATTGGACATACATCTGTTGGATTTTAATGATTAATGAAGCTGGTAGGACACTGGTTAGACACTGGTTAATTATTCAGGAAGTGGCCTGGCCTACGTCTCCCAAATGAAGCACATGAACTGGTCATCTGAAAATCTGTCTCCTCATCCACCTCCCTCAAACACAAACACACATGACCCAAGTTAACCTATTCAAAAAAAGAAACAATAATCCACCTCACACATTGGCTAGTGTTGCAATACTGTCTGCACAACCACTATGACCGCGTTGAAACTAGCGCTTGAGAAAATTCCCCTTGTGTGTTATAGGTTCGTGGTGAGAGGTTTGAGCGTGACAATGGCTCAGTAATAGGCAGCACGTTCTCACCACTTCGTTGTTCTAAGTACCTTCCTCAGAGGAAGCCAGAGATGAAGGAGGTATCAAACAGAAACCACTTCAGCCTGAAGACACTGCAAGCTCTAACACCTCTAACAGGTCAAGTACACAGGTCACTGTGAGCTTTTAAAAAAAGGACAAGAGTGTATGTGCACTTGTACACGTGTACATGTCCCTATGTATCTGTTTACACACCTGTGTGTGCACGCGTGTGTGTACTCAGGGAGAACAAAGACATTTTAAGACAGAAACAGCGATTCTGGTTGTTTACAACACTAGTACAAAAAAACAGTTACACAGTCCTTGTCATTACTTTTAAATAATGCAACACTTATATAGACCATCCTTGAATATACGTATTACCAAAGTCTTTCTGAACTTAGACAAGGCTTTGAATGCTCACCACTTTCTGTTTTGTCTGCAGTAGAACTGAAATCTGGTGGCGATTTCGTGAATACAGGTCACAAAGAGGAAGTTGGCTTTTGAGAAGGGCTCTCTCTGCAGCATTGTCTGCGATCTGAGCACAAAACCTCCATTTCCTCTTTCAGTAAATATAATCAGCAAAATGGTATGTGTTCATGTGTGTACTTCTCATTACCAAACTCAAGCTGCTAATACCTGTGGACAGTATCACACGTCACTGGATATTTGGCAAACGTTCCTTACGTAAAATCTTGAAATCTGTGTGTGTAGTTGTGTTTGATTTGTGTTTGCATAAGTGTGTGTGTGTGTGAATGTGTGTGTATGTTTGTGTGTGTGTGATAGACAGAATAGTTTCATCTTCAGCCTTTACTGTAAGTTCATGCGTTTATTTTCCTGCTCCTGATTGGCCCATGTGCTCATCGGTCCTTTCAAGGCCTGTACAGATTGCACAACCCCAGTATGAGTGTGTATTTGTGGATGTGGGCTGTGCATGAGTGTGTGTGACTCTGCATGTGTGCATGCATTTGTGTGTGTGTATGTGTGTGTGTGCATGTGTGTGTGTGTGTGTGTGACTCTGCATGTGTGCATGCATTTGTGTGTGTGTATGTGTGTGTGTGTGAGAGAGACTCTTTGAATGTGTGCATGCATTTATATGTGTGTGTGTGTGTGACTCTTTGAATGTGCATTTGTGTGTGTGTGTGTGTGTGTGTGTGTGAGCATGTGTCTTAAGCTTCTTTTGTGCATATATGTGCGTGCCAGTGAGCCCCAGCGTATCTGTGCTCCTTGTATTTGAAGAGAGAAAGGGAGAGAGAAGGAGAGGGAGAGAGAGAGAGGGAGAGAGAGCAGAAAGAATGGGAGGGAGGGGAAAAGACAGAAAGACAGAGAGGCCTGCAGACATGTGGCCCGATGCCCACAGTGGCAGGAAGAACAGCTGTCCCTCTGCTATAGAGAGAGCCTGCCCTTCACTCCATCACTGGCTCCATTATGCTGGCCTGAACTGCGCTCTGTTGGACCTCACCTCTTCCGCCTCTGCAGCTGGCCCTAACCGGGGGGACACGCACAGCCCACCAACGAAACCTCACACAGACCCCCACCTCACTCACACAAACACAAACACACACACACACTCTCCCTCTGCCTCTCTCATACACACACAAACACTTTCTCTCTCTCTCTCTCTCTCCACACACACAAACACTTTCTCTCTCTCTCTTCACACATATGTATCTATCACACTCTTCCTCATTCTCCCACACACCCACACAGACTCTAGAGCTGCACCCTTCTGCTTTCCATCCGCTCAGAAAGGAAGGGACGCCGACCTCACTCGTTTCCTCACACTGTCCTCTGCCATTGTACTGCAGAACACCGCCTGGTGCCCTCCAACCAAACGCCACCCGCTCACCCTCACCTCAGACACACACACATTATCCAGGACCTGACCTGAGAGACTGTGGTACTCTGTGGGGTGTGTATATACTGTATGTCATGGACTATTACTGACTATTGTGAACTGTTACCTCATTATACATTTACATTTATGCATTTAGCAGACGCTTTTATCCAAAGCGACTTACAACTTGTCAACTATCAATTGTTCAGGGCCAGTCTCCCCTAGAGCAACTTAGGGTTAAGCGCCTTGCTCAAGGGCACAACAGTGGCAGCTGGGATTCGAACCCACAACTTTTCAGGCTACTTGCACGCTAGCCAGGTTCCTTAACCACTACGCTACCACCACCCCTCATACAGTATATACTGTATGTCACTTTGTCATGAACTATTACTGACTATTGTGAATTGTTACCTCATTATATGTTGTGCGGTATGTTTCAGTGCTTACCAGAGACCTTTGCCTTTGCGCCAAAGCCAGCTTATTTAGTTCATTAGTGAGTGTAACATGAGAGCTCTGCCTCCGAGAGGTTTTTTTTTCCCCTGTTCTTTAATCTTCAGCTTCTTAACCCCATTACTGTAACACACAGATGTGCCAGTTTAAATATAGAGTGTGCAGCTTCATGAGACCTTGATGACGTGCTGCCGAGGCCTTCGTTTGCTTAATGGGAGGCATAATGGTAAGACTTGAACTCATTACCATATTCTGATGAACAGTACACTTCTCACTCATGACAGGCGCTTTTCTTTGGGCTCATTCAGAACGGCTGTGTCATTCCAGCGGATTTTCATCGTTCAGTGGCCCTCTCAACATTGATCCAATACAGAAAGGAATGTTTGAATAAATAATGTACCAGTACACAATAGCTTTCCATTTCAAGGTGGGGAACCCCGCTTGTCATAAGAAGCGGGTATTGATTGATTGATTGGTTTGACTGTTGACAGCTAGCTTGGCAGATGGCTTGGGGTGAGTGGAAGACTGCAGAACCAAGACGGGTGTTCATTCGGTGAGACAGAAGGGGAAACTGTTCCCTGTCTCACAGGAAAGACACTGAGTTGGAAATCATAGATGTTATTCAAGAGGGCAGCTGGAACAGCATGGCCACATATTTTTTTCTCAAACAACACATGACCATGACCAACAGTGTAAAATTAGGTGCGCTAAGGGTATTTTTTTTTTTTTCTAAAGGCTGGAATCCTTGAGCTGTACTCTGTAGTAAACAAAAGTCCTCCCAGGAATTTGGCCCCATTTAGAGTTTCTCACACACACACACACACACACACACACACACACACACGCACACACACAGGATGTGTGATGAAGGACATCTCAAGTGGACATTATGTGAGAGATCCACTCGGAAAAAATTAAGTTAAACTTGCATCATAACTTGCTGTGAATCTAGATATGTGTATCAATGTCGATCTTGACCTCCTCGACCTCCCCGTTACCATACATAATCTCCATAGCTCACTTTTGTGCCCTTCGTGCGTTTTCACCATCACCTCACTCACCTCACCTCGCTCACACTCCCCCTTCAATTGCATCCCTGTTCACAGATGCTAATCTACAAACGTCAAACCAATGTGATCTTTCGCATCACTCACTGTGTCGATTTGTGGCCGTGCAGCCTAAGTATATGGCCATTTAATTTCCAGGGCTTTGCCCCCTCCCATTAAGGACAAAGACACCCAAGCTGTACCATGGGGCCTTCTGTAACCTGACTACACTGATAGCATTCAGATCAATGTTAAGTGGTATGGCGATGTAGTATAGACTACAGTCACTGATACTGCTTTGCTGAATATGTAGGCTGCTGGCACTAAGCTGAATCTTTTCCAGACTGCCTTACAAATGATAAAACTATGAGCTAGCACTCAAGTAACCACAATTTTGGATTGTAAAAAAAGGCAGGTTAGCCCACATGTTTGTGAACCTTGTTTCTAAATACACCTCGCTGACAGTCTTAGCAATCAGCTCAGGAATGTTTTGGAGGATGGCAGTAAGGACATGGAAGTCAGCATACCTCACATTTCTTTCATTCCAGCAGATGTTAAACTGCTAATCTGTCTAATGTGCATGTGTGAAAAATAACAGATTAGTGAGTCTTGTTGAGTTCGGTTACTTGACTGGGGGCTTGGGAAAAAACTGAATGGTTCTCCAGTAACCATAGTAACCACATAAGGCTACCTCTTAGTTGTTTTTGAGTCAACAATAAATGCAGCAAGCAAGTGTAGGCATTAGGATGATTAGCAAATGGCTAACTCTCCCACTCTCTCCATATCTCCAACAAGCAAGACTTCCTCAAAGCTCGTGGCTTAATTAGATTTAACCGCATACTCGATTTGTCTTTTTTGGGCCTTGAGAGAGAAAAAAAAAAAAAAAACCTTTTTAAAAATACAACTGTCATACTTAGAAGCAACGTAGCCTCAACGCCGCCACGTTACTCCTCTTACTTTGAGCTAGGCTTCAAAAGACAGCACTCACGCACGTGACAGCAGGCAGGCAGGCAGGAAGGCAGGCAGCTCTCTCCTGCCACTGCAGCTGAATGTGAAGCCCACATCGCTGCCAAAGAAACTGGGGTGGATCTACGCCACTGCGTTGGGTATTAGTGCCACTGATGGATGGGGAAGGTAAGGCCTGACGGGAGATTAAAAGCAGGGGCTTAAGAGAGAGAGAGGAGTGTTTCAATTCAGCCAGTGCGTGCACACACACACACACACACACACTAATACACACACACACACACACATATATGCACACACACACACTGGCACTGCCACCAATGGCAGGCGCAGCCCAAGCCCGCGGTGCCCTCCGAGGTCATCTGGGTAGCGCACATTCACGCAGCCTGCTATGCGTCAGGCGGTCACTGAGTGACACGCAGTGCACTGGCGAGTGTTCTGGCCGTGGCAGGACGAGCGTGAAACAGATCTGTCAGTATGACAGCGCTCTGTTTGTCATGGAGGAACCCCGGCCCACTGTACCACACCCTACCCAGTTCTCCATATCACCAAGCCATTACATCCGCTTTATCATTCCATTCATCTATCTATCCATCTACGCTTTTATCTGTCAATCCATCCATCCATCCTTCCATCATTCTACCATATCCAGTGCTCTTTAAAGAGACTGTTTCTACATAGCATATTATTCCCTTTTCTCCCCTGTGTGTTGTCTAAGTGGACAGACAACCAAACAAGGTTGACAACAGTGTCTGTGAAAGTGATATTCATGCAGTTTAAGTGACACTCTGTCCTTAGTTGATATTCTGTGCAGCTTTTGTGCCATTTGGATAAGCTGTAGAGATTCTGTGTGAGAGCAAACGGCCTTTAGAAGTGCTATCCTTTTTTTTTTGTGAGAGGTCTTTTCATTGGGGGATTATATGCTGGGCTAACAGTCTGTTGTGCTCTCATCTCAAAACACTACCAGTGTGGCAGTTAATCAGAAGCCACAAGGACCTAAACCCCCTCTCAGCATGCAAAGGGCGTAACTCAGGAGTAAATGTTAGGCTGACAACTTCTGCTTTGCATGAGTGCTGACAGATAAAGACACGCTTTCCAACGCGTAACCGGACTTCACTCAGATGTCAGCCGACAGTCTGCGAAACTCAGAGACGCACGACGTGTGGAGTTTTTCTGTGGTCATGAGAGAAGAAAAGGATGCCATACGCCATGCTGCCTGGCCCCTGTATCCACAACATCAGAAGCTTCCTATCTACTACATCCCGTCTCTACGTCTTGCTCTCTCCCTGCATCCCTCTCCATTTCCTTTGGTCTTTTTCTCCCTCTCCCTGTCTCTCATGGTGCAGTCTGTCTCTGGGCTGGGCTGGGCTGGGCTGGGCATGGCAGGAGAAAGCACATGGACATAAATCTAAGAGTGACATAGAGCGAAAGGAAGAAAGTAAGACAGAGAGAGAGAGAGGGAGGAGAGAAGGGGAGAAAGAGAGAGAGAGAACGGGAAAGAGAGAGAGAGAGAGAGAGCTGAGCTGCCATCAACACGGTAGCAGCAGAGGACAGGTGACAAGAAGGAGCCTGGGCATTTGTGCTGCAAGCTGATTAGAGGCTTGGCAATGTGGCTTACACTGCCAACACCATGCTATCTCGGTGGCTGGCACGTCCAGAAGTGTGTGTGTGCATGTGTTTGTGAGAGAGGGTAAGTGTGTATGTATGTGTGTGTGTGTACGGTCTCTTCAAGCTCATCTCTCCACTCTTTCTCCTTGTCTCTTTCTCCCTGTTCAATCATCATCCAGGGAGAGGGAGTTACAATTAGCATGCAGAGGACCATCTACAAAATGGCCACCATGGGTGAAAGACTAATATTGATTCATTTGATGTTGTCTTTTTTCATGTTTTAGGATGGGCAGATTTAATGTTTTGATGTAGGTGTGAAAGCTAACCCAGTAACAAACAGCCATTGATTGTTTCTATTGATTATTTCTAAGACAGACTTCAGTAAAAAAAAAAACATTGTTTTTTCGTGATAATATACTATGGCTATATATCATGTATCATCAGCTATATATTCTGTTATAAAATGACCAATACATGTATTGCATGCACTGTATGTGATACACAAACAAACACCTATAGCTGTGCCTGAGATCACTAGAAGGCAGTTATCTTTTCTGTGCTATCATATGGAAATGAGATAAACCATATTTCCAAGGTCGTCAGCGGGGTTTTTTAAACTGAGGATGTAATTTGGTAGGCAAAGTGGCAGTGGCACAGCCAACAGCGAGCAGAGAGGTGGAGCTCAAATTTGATTCGGTGCCTTTTGAGCCCTGGCTCTGGTGACTGGCTGCTGAGCGCCAGCCCTGGTAAGGGAAAAAGAAAAAAAAAAGATTCTCACCACTGCTGCTGTAAGAGGCACAAGCGCATTTGACGCTTTGTCCGTGAATTACAAAAAAAGATTCTGTACTACATGATTCAGGAAGTGTTCAACACACCTCATCACTTCCTTGTAGAGAACCTGTGTTTTTTTTTACCAGCCAGAAAAGAGAAAGCCATGACGTCATTGTGAGTGCAGTCCTGTGTGTGTGTGTGTGTTTGTGTGTGAACAATGATTTGTGTGTGTGTGTGTGTATGTGAAGCAACTCTCTGATGTGTCTTTACAGTGGGGGTGCGTCTCCCATGCTGTATCATCCTCAGGGAATTGGAGCTCTTTTTTAATTGATTACAGCAATGAGCGTCTCCACAATGCCTCCCACTCTGGCCTAAAACACCATGCTGCACACCCCCATGGGTTATGCAGCAAGCATCATAACACATTTTTGGGTCTCAGTGCACATGATGACCCAGGTTTGAGTCTGACCTGTGGTCATTTCACAATTTCAGAATCCCCGTATCACCTCCTCGCTCTGTCCTACTCACTTCCTGTCTCTCTTCACAGTCTTGATAGATATAAAGACCCTACATATATAAAAAACACACACACACACACACACACACACACACACACACAGATATGTAACCAAACAACCATAACAACCAAACACATTCACTGATAGAGTTTATCCTGGCAACAGTGGCAGGATGCTATGCCTGAAGTCAGCTTTAAAACAATGGCAGTGCTATACAGACGTGCACACAGACATGTTTATGCGTCTGCACTGGAACTAGTTTTTCTCATTTGGGTCAAAACATCCAATATTTAAGGCCACCGTTTTGGCACATTCTAAGTATAGCCTGCGTTTTCGAGAGCAGAGCGCCACAACTCTAATGAGCACGGCCACAGTTCCCACAGACAGTATTTTAACGCCACTCACGTCTCAAGACTCATCAAATGCCCCCACTACCATTCGCTCCTTTCAGCCAAGAGCTGCTTAGTAAATAACTGAGCGCAGTTCAGACTACCTTGAGCATGCTATAATATGGATGTTTTAGTTTTTGTGTCTACTACACCGATGATATAAACAACACTATGTTGACTAAATTGATTATTTACTTATTACACTGATGACATAAACAACACTATATCTACTAAACTGGTCATTTTACTTGTCTACTACACTGATGATATAAACAACACCACATCTACTAAATTGATAATACATGATATGATAATTTCATCAAAATCAGTGTTATAATGAAGTATGTGTGCCTTTACAATAATAATAACCACAAAAGAAAAATACAAATTGATGTTGTCTTCTATAAAACTATCCAGGAAGAAGCTAATTTAATTTGAGGTCCATGTATTAGCAGGGTTTTATAGACTTTGGCCTGTGTAGCATGTAAAGAATCAGCGTTGAAATGCACCATCTGCTCAAAACAGGCTCCTGATTGTTAGTGCTCTCTCGCACTCATTCAGTTCAGTAACTTTAACGTTAGGTTGGAAGCAATTTCCCTGTGTAATGTATGTAAATGAACATGTTAAGGAACGATGGGGAATATCAAAGGCACCCCCGTTCACATCTGTAATGGGACATTCAGGTACTATAAAGACATAACTACACAATGACAACAAAGCTCTCTGACACCAGCCCATTCCGAACGCAAGGCCAGTGTGTTTTGTATACATGCATGTTTGTGTGTGTATGTGTGTGTGTGTGTGCATCAGTTTACCACTCCAACCAATCAATCCACTGCCTTTGTCATTCAAAGCACACATGGACGGTTCAGTCAATGGGCTCAGTGCACACATTTCCACATACAGTAGGCAATCCAACCCCTGTTCTCAGTAAGCTGGCCTGCCAAGCTTATGCCAAACGGACTGACATATGTCCTGCATTCGAGATAAATACAGCCAGCTTCTGCATGCCCCCCCAGTCGAGCCCACTCACTGCGAGCTTCAGATGCTGACCCGTGCACACTGGGAGTCTATTACCAGGAGATAAACCAGTGTTGTATATACACACACACACACACACACACACACACTCACATACACACACACATACATACACACACATACTAATGCGCTGGCCTACGTCCTATCTGTGGCCACATCTGTTCCAAATCCAGAGTTACAGAGCCAGATAAATAACGTCACACCCCTCGGACGATCTTGGGAGTGAGGGGTGTGGGGTGTGTGTGTGTGTGTGTGGGGGGTGGGGGGGGGGGTGGCACACAGCTCCATAGGCACACAGGCCCCACAATGAAATCTGGATTTGCATTTAGGGAAGAGTGGGGGTGGGGGGGGGGGATAAGAGGAGGCTATTAGACTCAGGGCTGGTGAGTGAGATAGTGGAGAGATACAATAGAGAAAGCGTCTGAGGCTGACGTCTGCTCCAACATGTCTGATCTCACAGCATCCATCACTATCTGAAATGCTCCATTACTGCTGTTGCTTCTGCTGCTGCTCTGGCACACAATGGACTCCGAGTGAGGATGCCGGTCTGTGTGGCAACAGAGATGCAACGAGAGTCCTGTGGTCCACTCCATGGTCTTATATAAGAAACATTTCTCGGTCTTTGCTCTCGTTCTCCTCTGTGCTGTTCCCCTGTTCTCTCTTCTCACACACACATCTTTCTTTCTCTCTCTCTCTCTCTCTCTCGCTCTCTGTCTCTTTCTCTCTGATGATCACATATGCCCAAAGCACCAATGTCCCCCCCTTCCAAAACACAGAGGGTGTCTCACATCCTTCCTGTTCTTTGCCACCTTGAAAATAACAACACATTGCTGTGGCAGTGGCTGCAGCAGCAGCAGCCAGAGCACCACTCCATTCCATTATTGTCTTTGCATATTACATGCACTGCCCTGACAATCCCTCTTCATCCACATAAATCCCTAAACAAAAACACACACACCACGCACGCACGCACACACACACGCACGCACACACACACACACACACACACACACACACACAAAGCACACAGCACACATGCATATATACACAACTGCAGCAGCCTTTTCCCCAACTCAGATCACAATAGATTGGTAAGGAAGACAAAAAGAGATGGAGTTGATGGAGGGGGGGGCATTTCCCATCCCCTCCTCTTACCTTTTTTGTGTCTGTCTTTCTTTCTCTCTACTTCTTCCTCCTGTCTCTATCATTCTTCCTCTCTCTGTCTTTCAGCAATGCTCTCTTTCTCTCCTTTTCTCTCTCTTCCCCTCCCTCCCTCCCTCTTTCCCATCCACCACCTGGCCCACATCTCTGGGTCCTGCGGCTCAAAGGAGCCCCTACAGCAAGGTCTGCAGTGGCTTCACGTCAATGTCATAACAGCGCTTAGCAGAGAAGCAACACACACACACACGTATACACACAGACAAAAAAAAACAAACAGGGGAGACAACAGCACAGCACTGAGGTCGCGCAAACCGCACTACCCTAGCCTACTTCGTGCACGCACACACACACGCACACAGACAGACACACTCGCACACATCATTTCCTCTTGTGCACAAAAGCGCTTCCCTTATTGTGTTGACACGTCCTCTCTCTCCCCTTCTTCTCTGTTCTCTCTTGTTCTCTATGGTTAGCAGAATCAAGACATATAAAAAAATAGCGCGCACACACAGATACATACACACACACAGACACATACACACATGCACGGCAAGAGATGCCGGGGTGATCTGGCTCTGAGCACACGGACACTAGTCATGGCTCAGCATCTCCATCGCTAAGGGAGAGAGAGAGGAGGCACGAGGCCATCCAGAGGAATCTGAAGGGGAAGAAAGAACATCGGGGTGGGGGGTGGGGGTGAGGTTGGGATGGTGGGTGGGTGGGTGGGGGGTGGGGTGGGCACTTACCTCCACATCTCATCTCATCTCCAGCTCGACCCAGCCTTCTTCTTTCATCCCGTTCCTCTCGGTCGCTCCCTCCCCCCTTCTCCCCTTGACAGCATTTCTCTGCTTATCTATTTCCCTATTTCCCCCGCTTTTCTCTCTCTCTCTCTCTCTCTCTCTCTCTTTCTCTCGCTCTCTCTCTCTCTCACCCTCTCGCTCTCCCCTCGGTCAGAGGCTGCTTTTGTTTCCCCTCTGTGCTTCGGATTCCTGCCGGCCGCGTCTCTCTCTCCCTCCCTCTCTCCCTCCCTCTCTCTCTCTGCTCCCTTCCTCGCAGTAAAAATGCACAGAAATAAAAAAAAATCCTCTGTGGTCAGCTGAGCTTAGGAACTGGTTCTCCCCATCCTGTTGTTGTGTGGAAAAAGGCAGGTTGATTCGTTCTCTCCCTCCTTCTTTCTCTCTCAGCCTCTCTCTGTCTCTCTCCCTCTGTCACACTCTCGCTCACTTGCTCTCGCGCACACTGCCTCTGTTCCATTCACATTACACTAAAGCCAACCCCCTCCTCTCTGAGCACAGCACTGCTCTCTCTCTCTTTCTCTCTCTCTCTCTCTCTCTCCTCCCCCTTGTCTCTCTCACCCTCTGTCAGAAAAAGCAGAAGCCACACACAGCAGTAGGAAGGATATACTCTCTCTCTCTCTCTCTCTCTCTTACTCTATCTCTCTCTCTCCCTCCCTCTCTCTTGCCCGCTATCTCTCTCTCTCCCCCCTCTCTCTCACTGTAGCTAATCCGTTTTCTAGACTAATGGTTGGATGATTAGGGAGACCAGATTAAGCTACCAATGACTAAGTGCACATTGCCTGTCAGCTGGTATGTGCCACTCCGAGCATTCTTGAAACCCATGTGCTCGTGGGTTTGGTTGAGAGGTTGAGCTTGGGTGGGACTGAACAGAGGTGTGGGCTCAATGGCTCTTCACCCCTCTGGACCCTCAACAATACTACTCTCAGGACACAACACGACACAACGCAACACGAGACAACGCAGTACAGATAAACATAACATGACACAACACAACACAACAAAACCATAACGCAACACAACACAACAAAGGCATGGTAATGAGGCTAAGCTTGCGCACCAGGCTGGATGCTCCCCTTGGGCCTCCCCCCCAACCCCCTTCTGAAGCCGGCGAACGCCCCACCAGTGCTGAATAATGCCCCCTTCCAGAGTTAACCCCTCCTCCACACACACACACACACACACACACACACACACCTCCACCACACTCCAGCCTACTGCCATGTGTGGCATCCTCGGAGGCAGACCTCACCTCACCTAGACCCACCTTGATCTGATCGTGTCGTCGCGCCAGACCAGCGGTGTCACTCAAGTGGCATGACCGCGGAAGGGAAATGTTTAGGCCTGCAGAATTATACTGGGGCTTTTGTGAGGCTGTGACTGTGGCAAATTAAAGCATTATCACGGCGGATTAGATCGCTTTCAATTTGTCTCCTCTGCTCTGCTCTGCTCTGGCTTTGCAATATTTTAGTCTCTTTTTTTTTCAGATGGATTTTCCCATCAGGGGGCTCAGAGGGCCTGGCAATATGGTATTAAATTCAGACAAACACATTAAAAAATGCTGAGGAACTGTAATCTCGTGGTGTGCCTGGAACAATGTACCTAAATGTATAATGTTATTCTTTCACCAAGCAGTGGGCGAGTTAATTAGAAACTGGACATTTCAGGTAATTTCATATTAGTGACTGCTGTGTGAAGACACAATAGTGTATCTGAGATGGATCCCTTCTTCAAAAATCTAATGTAAAAGAAAATAAACATATTGATGTCTTGCTCTGCTAAAGCTACACAGCTCTGCCTTGTCATTGCCCTGGCTTGGGTAAACAGACAATGTTTTGGACTACATTTTTTTTTTTTGGTCCACTTTTTAAAATTGCTGTTAGATTATGGGCCACTGAAGCTGTCTGAAGCCTCTGGTACTAACTGAAACAACTCACCATATGGCCTCATTTAGATCAATGAATCAATGAGGGTGGTGCAATTTTTTCACCAAAAAAAAAAAGAAAAAAAAAGAAGGGGAGACTGGGTTACGCAGTCAGCTACTGTGTATTTAGGGGAAGGTTAAAATGTGTATTTCTATATTGTAAGTTTCAAAAATCCCCTACCCCAAAAGAGTAGGGTACTCTTGTTTTACAAGCAGAAACTGTTTTACAAGTGTCAACTGAATTTACAAAGGCCAGCCAAGAGGCAGTAACTGGTTTAGACACAGACACACACCCACCCACACACACACACACACACACACACACTCAAACAACCAACGGGATGACATTAACATAATAAAACATAAGAGGATGGCATTCATTCTATAATTTCTAAAATGAATGCCAAGTAATATCGAAAAAGCTGATATTGCCTCTCATTTCACAGCTTTAAGGACTAGGAAGCAATAATAAAGTAGGATAGCGCCATCTATTGCTTACAACAAGAAGTAGCCCACATATTTCAAAAGGCAGAACAGCGCCATCTTGTGGTCATACTACAATGTGCTGAATGCAGCCTGCTTGAGAGTTTCACCCATGATTCCTCCATCACATATTTATAACCCAGCGGCTAAAAACAAAATCAATTTATGTATTTAATGTAACAATAATTCTGTGTGTACTATAAAACTTACACTTCATGAAGAAAGGATCCAGATGGATTGATAGATAGATATCCTGTGTAAAGGAGATACACTTTTCTGTACTGACACTACAGTGTACGAACAAACTCTTTAAATATACAACCAATACAACCATAGTGCTTGTATAAGGTGTGCTCCAATTTTAGATGATTTGAGGGTGGCTAGCTGAAGTTTTCACACTTATAAATGGGCTGTAAAATCAATAGACCTATGGAAAATAACGCTGTATGCATATAAACTGTATATTCACATGTTTTTCTGAGTGTTTGAGCTTTTGGAAATTCTGGACATTAGAAATACACTCAAGCTTACAGTTTAAGAGCTACTCTTGTGGGTTTGTAGTTTATGTGACTCTTCCAAATAAACATGTATGTACATACACACACACACACACACATACACACACACACACACACACTAATGAAGACTGCTGCAGGAACAGGAGATACCCAGAAGGGGGCAACAGACTCCACTCAAAATTTCAATAAAAAGTCAGGACATTAAGATTCTACTGCATGCCAGGGCAGTATTGGACTGGTGGACAGAACATTAGAGAGGGCCAAGCAATGTTACAATACTTATATAACACATTTCATACACAGAGCATAGTTCAATGTGTTAGGTTAGGTGAGGTTAGGTGAGGTAAAAGTCAGAGTAGAGGGCAGCAGACAAAGACCTAAAATGAAATCTTGGAAGTTAGCCGAAGGCATCCAAGTACAATTGTCTCTTTACTTTAGATTTCAAACTGTATGGGGGCATTTTTAATATCCTCTGGCAGTTGTCTCTAGAGGTGAACTGCATAGCAGCTAAAAGCAGCCTTATTGCACTTGGTCCCAACAGGAGGTTTTACAAAAATGTCTTATCTTATGATCTGAGGGACCTAACAGGGATGTATTGCTGAAGCATATCAGATAGATAGTTTGGTCCTGTCCAATTTAGTCCCATTTGTTAGACACTCTTGTTAGGCCAAACAAACTAGAATCTTCTCATGCCCTTCAAATGCAAGCCAAATCACCTGGTCCCTACATTTGACCTCTTAAAATACTGCACATTTCATGTTAGTAATATGCTCTCTTTGCTAGTTCATTGTGCTGTAGCTTGAATGTTATCCTCTTTTGTGAGTCGCTTTGGATAAAAGCTAAATGCATAAATGTAATGTAAATGTAAATGTCTTCAGGTTTCTCCTCATTTCAAGCAGTTTTAAGAGCTCAGTAGCAAAAAGATAATAAAACGAACACTGAATAAAGGTATCCTCACATGGATATTGTCACTGTTTAGTATATGTATTGAGTGTGTTCTGACATTCTCCAAAAAATGCCATCGTCAACATAGTGAAGCATATCAAAATGACATTTTCAGTTTCATTCCAGCTACTACTGACACCACAACCACTATGTGACAATAGGCAGCTATCATTAACTGAATGGGACGTAGGAAAATTAAACTGAAACTGAGTTTCTCTGCCTAATTTGTTTAGTGTTAGCTGCCGAATCACTATTCAGTCTATGTTTTATCAAATTTGACAGCACTCTGTGACCTTGGGGTCATAGATTTATTCACACTGGATTTATCCACACTTAATTTTGGGATAAAGAGGTGAAATGTGGCAAATCTTTTGTAAATATAGAGGGAGAAATGAGGGGAGGGGAGGGACAATGTCTACACCCTCAACAACGCTGAGATTTTAAACGATTCAAGATGTTTTCTGGTTTTTTTTGTTTTTTTTTTTTGTTTTTTTGAGGGTATTGAGGGCACTAAATTGAAATTGCCAAATGTTTGCTAATGTTTAGTGTTTAGTGTTGGTGATATTTTGCCTGTGATAAGAAAAAAGGTTGTGCATGGAATATTGTGTTAGATGTAACAATGGATATTATGTAACTGGAAGTAATATATGATTCACAAAGCACAAATCTAAGTAAAGAAAAGCTGAAACTTTTCCAATTCATAAGAACATGAATTAGTATTTGTTTTGTAAAATCACTTGACATTTAGTGATTTCCCTTAGGGATAACAGAATATTTTAACCATGATGATTCAATCAGCCATCTGTCCATGACATTTCTGCAACGTGATCTGGATAAACTACTCATATACTGCCAGTAAACTTGAGCATGTTTCATTGTTTTGACTGTTGCAGTTGCAGTATATATAACACTATTTCACTGAAATCCAGTGAAATGCTATTCTATCTTATGCCATATTATACCAGTGTTTTTCATGCGTATATTCTATATAGTGACTGTATGAGGCCTAGAGGTGTCTTTTGTGTCTGTTAGCTAACTGTTCATGCCTTAACACACAGTCTTAATATGATCAAAAGTTGTATTTTTATAGGTCTTAGATGGCAGTTCTCTTTATGAACCAGCAGCTGCTTGTTGACTAATCTTGTGTACTCAGTCCTATTAGCTGCTCTGTCCTGTGCTGCTATTTGATTCATCCCCCCTCCGTCTTCTCATTCTGTAAAAACCCATTATGTCCTATGAAGCACTAAACAGAGCTTTGTCTCCACCAGCTGCTATCCACTGTTTGTGTCACCGCTATGGAACTAGAAGCTTATTCAGTACAATCAGGCATTTGTATTTTTCTACCCATAGTTGCTCTTACAGCATAGTGTATAGTTTTTAGATCCACTCCATGGATGCTAACTGTTACGGGCTTAGTTTACTATCGTACAGTTACCATTACATTTGTTCAATTTCTATTCTATTCTAAACATGACTTTTAAACTTTTTTTTTGCGGTGACAAAAAAGGTCACAAGCGTCTCACCTATGATGTGAGCCTGGTAGTTTCTATCATGGAAAGCAACTCAGTGTTGGTCAAAGAGCTGCTTAGGTATTGAGTTACTAACCCATATGTTTGTCTCAACATTCTTGCTTTGAGGCATGCGTTTTGCATTCCACGTTACGTAGGCTAGATGCTGCACATCTCTCTGAAGACACTGCAAAGTGTTCCCCTGTGGTCTTTCTCTACCCCTGAGGGTAATCCATCCGGTGGGTGCAGGCTGGGCCCCCAGCCGTGCAGAGGCATTGTGTGCTTCTCCGCTGAAACAATCGGCCACTGTGAGGCCGGTGCCTGCAGCAGGTACCCCGGCACTGTGCCATGCCTTTGGAGCTTAATGACAGTCAGAAGAAAAGCAGCTCATCCCAGCTGAGCTCATACAGTTCATTTGAATTCAGCTGGCCTCTGCCAGGACCTCGGCATTCCCTACCTCCCTCCTGTGAGGGGATGGTGTAGGCCATTTGGAGCTTTGTTGGACCACAATGTCTACACAAACATCTACTGCAGCTATGTGATACCACTGTAGTTCATGGCAGCACTTACAGTGGAATTAGCATACAGCCATTTGGTTTAGCGAATGAGTGACAGACTAGAATGAGAAAATCTAGAATGAACTTTGGAGGCCTCCATTCGATGCTGGTGGGTTTTTGTTATAAAAAACAGTGCTTATTGAAATACTCGATACTGATGTCAAATTGAAAAAAACACTGGCATAATTATGAATTGATAATCAGATGGAATACAATCTTAAAAACTACTAAAAATAGAACATACAAAATGTGTACATGCAAACATATGTCTAACAAATTGTAGTATGCTTGATGTGCCCAAAAGCCCTCTGACTTAAACTGTCATTTCTTGGAGGAATCAGGGTCCCATTTTCCTGATAACATTCACTTTTAGTGCGCTAAGAAGACTCTAAAGATTTAAAGAAAGTTTCTTTTTCTATGTATGTTCCCTGAAGTCTTCTTTACTACGTTTATCTTAACTATCTCTTAAGAGATTGACTCCACATGTCTGGCATCAACTGCCGTCATTTCTACCTTTTTCAGCATGTCTGAAATTTGATATAAGGGCATTAAAGTGCAGGAATCAAAAAGAAGTGACATTTTATGATTGATGATAAATTGACATGACATATCTTGACATATATAGGTGACATGAAAAACAAAGGATTTTTTTTTTACTTTTTATAAAATACAGCACAAAATGCAATGCAACCATATCAGATCTTCCATGGCAGTAAGTGCACAAGTCTTGAGACCAACATGACATTTTTAAAGCTGTAAAACATGTGTTTAAGCTAAAAATTGTGTTAAAGTAAAGCTTAAAGGAGGTCTGGACCACTGTTACGAAAGCATGACTGAAGATATACTTGTAGGGAACATGTAGGGAATCATGTCATAACCTTAAGGTAGAGGTTAACGTACAACTTAAGAACAACTTAGCATTAAGAAGGTTTCGGGAAACTTGCCCCAGATTTGTCAGTTTGGAGGAATCAGTCTTGCGAAAGCTACTTCCACAGCAGTGGAACAGGATGATGCTGGCTTCTCTTACCTTCCTTTCTCAGCTGCCTGAGGCCATATCTCTGTATTCTGTAATGCACAATACTCCATGTGCTGTGAAATGTTATCCCATAGACCATTTGTTGCCACTTGAATAGCCCTGCGTGACACAAAATGTGCAGATCTGTGCAGCAGGATCACTAAACCTACCCTGGGGCCTCTCCGGCTTCTCCAGGATTAAAGGCAAAGTAAGTCTACTACAAGTTGCTGATGTTTGTGTAATCTCTACAGTAACTTTCTGAATATAAGAATCACGGATTACAAACCACTGGGCAGTATTGTAGGAAAATTTTAAAAATGTTTTATTAAACATTACTAATTGTAAAACAGAATCAGATCATGATGTAGTGAGAAAGTAGATTGAGGAAAATAATTGCATTCCCATGTATAGTTTCATAGCTGAAGATCCAGCAAAATCAGTACATTACAATCCTTTATGGGAGTGAACCAGACCCTGGAAGAAATGAACAGCCAACACCCAGTCAGTTGTGTAACACTGCATAAAAGTGTGCTTATGTAATGTAACCGTGTTGAAAGTTATTCAGAGAGAATGTAATTGTTTTCCCATACCTGCGGTGTTTATCCCATCTGCTGATAAAAAAACAAAGCAGCATCCATGAAACAACAGCAGCATCCATGTAACAGTTCCACTACTGATAGATTGTCACAACCTCCTTGTCACACGGAGAATGACTTATCATATTATCTTTCATTAATATATGTTTGTATGAATTAGGTTTGAATTACCTTTGAGTATTACTTCAAGTTACATCCTGACTCATACCACTGAATGCAGTTTAACCATTTTAATCATATCAAATACTAAGCATTGTGTTTTGTGTATGCCAAAATCTGCAGTTTTTAATCTTCTGTAATCATACCAGAAAGGGAATGTGATGCACCCAAAGTAGGCTAAATATAAACTTAAATTAAGATCTGGCCAACTTTCTCATTTCCGTTTCACTTAATCTGAAACCAAGAACAAAGTCATCAGTATCAGATAAAATGCAGTGAGAAACAAATTTCTTAGATGAATGCCATATTTTCAAAATAAGCTTAAGTAGCCTAAAAATGCACACAAGTTGTTCAGGGAAGATTGTTTTGTCTAGTTGGTCTACTTTAGGGCTATCCTCTCAGAAAAAGGTAGGATAACAAGGCAATGATTAGGTAACATGAAAATAGGCTACTAAACCCAAAAAACGTATTGAGAACAAACGAACCGTTGGCCTCCACTGAATTCGTTGTTTCTTGGGACACACTTTTACGTTACACGTAAAAACAAAGACGATTCTCACGGCTGCGCCTCGTTCATTGTTTTCTTTTTATTGACGGAATCTGGTAAAAAGAATTCCTCAACAGGGGTCGAGGCAACTTGCGTGTTATCTCTGTCACCTCCTCCTAATTGATCACAATTTGCGGCTTTAGAATCCCCCCACCCCTGTACTGTGGCCCATTTAATCTGATTGTATGCGGCTGGAGAAAAGGGATTGAAGGAATGGATCGTGGCGGTGGCTGTAAGTTTGCTTCTTCTTTTGTTGTTGAGAAGGCGCATTCACGTCCACAGCAAGTACTGTACAGCTGTATGCAAATGGCCATAGCACAGGTCGCACATGGCTGGCGAGCCCCGACATCCAATCACGGGCATGCCAGCATCAATCCCCTTAGCAACAAGATGCAGCCTATAGCCTACAACACATTATCATAAGGCTATTCTGTCTGGATTCGACGAGGAGGAGAATTAATTACGCTCCAATATCGTGTAACCTAGACGAGACAGCATACAATTTTAGTATTAAGAATTATACCCTTTCGAAGGCCAAGGCTATCGACATGTGACCATTTATGTTTCAAACATCATCATTTAGTGTTTGTTTACTAGATATATAATAGGCTTTTGTCACAGGCCTTTGCATGTTACTGTGTTTTTGCCTTATTTTGTTAAAAGACGAATTTAATGTGATACACAATAAAGGCGCACAGATTGTGTCTGTCCTAACCAAACATCAACACATGTAGCCTGTGGGTTTGTGTTGTGCCTGGTTGTGTTTTAGGTTGACAAATCACTGATTATACATCTCCAACCACCATACTAGGCTTGAAACACTATTGAACACTATTAAGAAGCTTGTCTAAGATTGTGTTTCTAATCACCCTTATTACATTCTGCATTCTGTTCACTGGAGTTTATAGGAAATATTACTGGTAATATTTATTTGGACACCTTTAGTTATCAGAAGTTCATAGGTAGTGTGTAGGCTATTCTGAGTTTAGGTCAGGTCTAGCCTGAAGATCAAATATGTGCGTAGGCCTATACTTTAAATAAAGCTTTTGACAAAGAGCTAACTGCATAGAATGTACATGGTGGTCGGTATGCCTACTGGATGCGCAAATGCCTTCGTTTTGTTTTTTGTTTTTTGAAACGCTGGTAATGGGGCATGTCAGGCAGGTCACGATGAAGAATGGGTTGAATACAATTTTCCAGCTTTATGCAAATGTCGTGTCAGAGGGGTCAGGGCGGGCGCGTGGCTTGTGGCTCCAAAGGCACACGCTCAAACTTCCAATTCCAACAAAGGCGGAAAGTAAAAGAATGGGGGAAGGACACCCCCACCCCTCCATACTGCAATCCGCCTCGCGCTCTTAGCCTCCTTTTTGTCCTCTTTTTCCCTAGAGGGAGAAAAAAATCCAATAACAATCAGCTTTCCCTGGAGACAACAGACCGGTTGGGGGACACGCACAACGGCTGCGGGTTGCGTGGGGGATAGAAGGTCGGGTTTGTGTGTCGTCTCAATGGCAAAATGCAAAGGAGAGCAAAGGAGGTGGTCACATTCAGACTCATGTATATTCATTTAATGTATCCTGATGGCTTTCAGGCGCAACGTCTGTTTTAATGCCAAATCAAAGCGCCGTTGCCATCATTTGTCATTACACAGTTGCGTCTCGTTGCATTTATGGGTTATTTAGTTAGATCAATTTCGTCAGGCCGGCATAGGATATTGAATACAAGCAGCAAATGCAAAGGTGTCTGAGCGTGGGTAGGCCATTTGAGCAGAGGCCTAATGTAAAATATTCACAAGAATCAACAAACAGGGTAAAAAAACAGTGAATTTAAAGGTTCAGTTATGACCAAATCGATTGTTTAAATAGGCTACATCTCGGTAATGTAGCCAATCAGTCAACAAAACAGCCTTCAGTAGATTTGCAGAGCGTAAGCCCAGTTTTTGCCGAAAAAGCAAATAGGCCTAGTCAACAGAATTTTGTATAGGCTAGGCCATTAAGCACACCTCAGTAACCACAAAACATTTTCATAAATGTAGGCCTATTTGTTTGTCTTCGGCAAGTTTTTGTTGTCGTGAAAATTAACTCTTAACTTTGTCAGTTTTGGGGGGGGGCAACTTTGTCTTTGATATACGTTTATTGTCTCAATGGGTCCTCAAATTGCTTGATTGGAAAACAGGGGAGAACTTGATTTGTTTGTTCAGATTCAAGTTTTCCGATTCGCATTACAATCAGCGACAACAGCACCAGTGGCGCCGATCGAAATATTCTCGCAAGAGTGTCTTATAGAGGAAGGGGGATGCATGTGATGTCTTTTTGCGCCAGATTGTGAACGTGTGATGAAAATGGTTAATTTCGATGACAATGACATGCCAGACTGTTGCCATTGTTTGGATCAGACGTCAGACGGTGGGGGCGCGAGTATGGAGGATTTGGAGAGGTTAACAACAAGACTCATAACCGATCCGATCTAGCTAACATCATAATAATCATAATATCAACGTGGCATTTAAATATAATGGCATAAATACAATACCATACAAAGTCTTAAACAATACTCTAAATGTTTCAAACGCCATCTCTCTTTCTCTCTGTGTGTGTGTGTGTCTGTGTGTGTGTGTGTGTGTGTGTGTGTAGGGTAGGAGACGTTCTTTTTTCATGACTTTCTGCTTAAATGCTGACACTATCTTTACTCACCATGCCCCCCTCCCCCTAGTACAGGGCACTTTTCTCTCCTCTCCTTTCTTTCCACCGTTTTGATGAACGGACGAGGGGATGCGGCACGTGTGTGCTGAATGGAGTCCCCCAGGAGAAAGCTGAATAAAGGTTGGATAAGGTTGGAGTGTGGCATGGTGTAATCTGCATAATGGCAAGGGACCGTCAAGGACGGGGCAAGTGGCCGGGGAGTGGTATGGTAAAAAGAGGAGGGCGGGGGACGGGATGGGGGGTGTGACATCTGCCACTCCACTCATCTGAGACCTCGGGTGGATCATGTTGCCGGGCCCCACTATTGATGCCTGGACTGAGGCCATCTGCGTCCTAACCGATGCACAATACATGCCCAGGAGCTTTAAAAGGACGAATCGAGCGACAGGGTGTTAGTGTCTGTAATCGCGTCCGAGTGTTCGGGACACAACTTCTTTCTCTTTGGCGGTACGGCATTTGAACTGTAGGCGAGAACAAACTTGTTGGAATCCCTATCTTCACCATGCCAAAGGGTTTTCTTGTAAAACGGTCCAAAAGGACAGGTGCTGTCTCATACAGAATTCGCGACGACTCTGTACCAGCTCAATGTCTCCCCTCAGTTTATGGTATCCCGACTTACCATCTGTTTATGGACAATATGGAGGTGTCCAATTTTGCACAGAGAAAACCAAACAGGGTTTACTTCGGAGGGATGCCTGAATCATATGCGTCGTCTCTTAGCCCAACTCGACCAGACAGCTTGGAGTACAATAATCAGTACCCCACAGACGCACAGCCACCGCGTTGCAGCACTGTCTCCCCATCCCTTGGCGAGCTTTTGCCCGAACCGATTCTGGGAAGCTTCGCTGTAAATGGGTCGCCAGCGACACCCTCCTTACCTGAAATGACATCCAAACTGGACTCTATGTGTAAAGAACAGGCACGATCTGCGGCGAAGAGACCTGCCCCGACCAGCACGAAAAATCAGACCGGTGCCAAAAAGCGCAAAGTCACCAGCTCTCCAAATCAAGACAGGCGCCCGGTCAGCCGGGATGAGGTCACCACCTCTCCCGTCCTGGGATTGCGCATCAAGGAGGATCCAGATGAGGACGCGAAAAAGAGCTCGAGCACCAGCAGCAGTCCGTTGGGGGGCTTCATTTGTCAGCTCTGTAAAGAAAGTTACCCGGATCCGCTCAGCTTGGCTCACCACAAGTGTTCTCGTATTGTGCGAGTTGAGTACCGCTGCACCGAGTGCGACAAAGTTTTCAGCTGCCCCGCTAATCTCGCCTCGCACCGGCGCTGGCACAAACCCCGGAGCGCACAAGGGGAAAGTGTCTCCACGCAGCCAGAAGAGAACAAATCATCGCCATCACCATACAGTCTTGGGATGGGCTCCCGGGAAACTGCCACACCGCCACCCCATAACTCGGACTCGGCCTCAGACGATGAGATGTCCTTTAGCTGCCATTTGTGCGCGAAGAAGTTTAGACGGCAGGCGTACCTGAGAAAACACCTGGCTCTTCACAACAGAAAAGCAAGTGGCGTGCCACAGAATCAGCTGTCTACCGAGACCAACGCGACAACGCAAAGTCCAAGCAGGAAGGTTGAAGAAAGAGACATGCCAGACAGTTCGGTTCAGCACCCAACAAATGAGCAAGTATCAGTACGCGAAAGCGATGTGTACCGTTGTAGGTTTTGTGGAGACAATTTCTTTTCTTCTCCTGGGCTTACAAGACACATCAACAAGTTTCATCCAACGGAGAATAGACAGGTGATATTTTTATCAAAGACGGGTTGAGCCCAAAAGGACTGAACCCAAAAATCAGTGTTGTTACAAGATCGTTATTTTTAATATATATTTTGTTTAACTTAAATATGTATATGAAGACAGTGCTTCATATTATGCCAACTGCATGTAACCGATTTTATGTAAACTTTTGTGTCTGTGTTCAAGAGATATTTATTTATTTATATGTTATTTATTTATTTGATATTTATATTATTTATTTAAGTTACTGTATTAACTGTTTTGCATGATTTATATCCATTTGCATTGAGAAGAAGCGTGTAATTAACTGGCCGCTGTCGTCTGTGAATCAATTTCAGGAGAGCAACCACATTTATATCATATTTTTCTACCTTTATTCAATAAAAAACATTTAAAGACTCAGTCTCTTCTGTGTTTATTTCGACCATGTTCAACAGATTACCAAGTTCAAGTAACATTCAAAATATTTTGATTTTTCGAATTTGGCAAAGCCTACTAAATTACCATTTACAAACATCACGGGTCTAATTTTGTTTACACACTTTCAGAGAAGAAATTGTAGGCTTTTATTTTCATTTTCATGTGAGTACTGTAAGTTGGGTGTGTGTTAGACAATAGGCTAATTGTTTCACCGTTATGAACCATGCTTAGCATTGACTGCAATACATTAACGTTGAGGTTTCGATTTATGAGAGCCCTATGGCTTAATTACGTCATTGTAAACCGCCGCTGATGCCAGACCGGTAGAGAACTGAGATTTTCTCACATATTTTATGAGTTACGTCTGTTCTTTCTTTCTTTAAAAAGCCTTTAAAGGGACAGGACTAACAGAATGCTACAACTGCGACATCCGTTTGTATTGTTGATGAGGTTGTATTATGATGGCCAACGTTTGCTCATTAATAAAAAGAAAGAAGGGTGAAAAAACATGCTAAAGGTAGCCCTGGATATGTCACACTTCTGCTGCTCATAAATAAGACTATTGGGCTGAGTATAGTTTCAGCTATTTAAGTGATTAAAAATAGGCTTTAAAGCTAAAGAATATTAGGCTTTAAAAGGCAACTGAATCCGAAATGCTCTTTTTTATTTATAATATCGTTATGGAAATTTGAATAAAAAAGGGGTGGGGGGAGAGATTAATTTGAGCCCCATATCCGGAACAGAGATGTAGAACGCCGTAGAACGACGCACTCATAAGTCCTCCACTTCAAGTCTCTCAGATACACTGACTGGAGTGTATCTTGTGCCAAATTCTATAAAGAGCTAGGCGTAAATGTTTTGAGTGGTTTAGTGAATATCAACAGCAACTCACACCAGCACACTGCCACCGCCACCTGGCGCAGTTGCTCTATTGACCTGAAGAGGAGTTCAGTTTTGTGATGTCACAGTCTGTCATAACAAATTAGAACGCAAAGGTGTAGTGTCTATATTTTCGCGAGTCCCTAATGTTTATCACCTGTCTCATCAACATGGCTGCAGACATTGCCGTTTTAGGGACTTAAGAGTCTTCGGTTTATTGATTATGCGACTGTATATTTTGTTTGAAGCGTAAATGCACAACAGCTGTTAAAAGTGTCGCTAAGAAGAGCGGTCCTTGACGGACACAGTAACAGTAACGTTAACTTTAGAGTCTCATTTAATAAAGCCAAGACAGACCAGCTTTTGTGTAGATAGCTATCGATATCGATATCGGTATTCAACTAAAATTTGAGGACGTCCAGTTAGAGAACATCTCCTCGAACAGAGGACATGATAATGGCTAACTTGCGTTATGACTGTGATACAGAAGTCGCCTAGTTTTATCAATGTTTGAATGTATGAATAATAGAGTCTACACAAAAACAGATCAAGTTCTAGATTTTGTGTTTTCTTTTCAGGTGTACTTGCTGAGTGTGGGAAAGATGGAGAAGAGACCAGCATCACAGGCCTATAGGCAGATGATGGCCATAAGAGGCATGTGACTACAATAAAATGAAATTAGACTCAGCACACCCATTTACTGTTATAGAGGGGCTTACTCATGCATGTTAAGGACAAAATCATTTTGACAATTAATCTCAATGATTAAATAAATATGTTTGTATGCTTATGTTACGGGAGTATGGCCTTTATCCCTGACGACATCAATAGTTTTTTGCTGTCTTTTTTTCGTACTGTAAGCAAGCAAAAGGTCATCAATCAAGAAAAAAACTGCCCAGAAAAGGGTGTTTTCCACGTGTGCTGAAATCACTCAGGACCAGCTACAGCAGCTCTTGTGCATAGGTATTTCTAATAATGGATGTATCAGCATGACCAGTATTTTCTGATAATACCTGGCACATGGATGGAATAGTAACCACTGTGTGTGTGTGCTTAGTATTAGTACTCCAACCTAAATGTTTGTCTACATGAACGTCACTCTTCGGTAACACTCCTCGGTAACACTCCTCTCTTTTTGCCTCCTGTGGTGCTTTGTCTGCAGATGAGAAGAGGAAGATCCAAGAGCTTAAGAACTCGCCATTCTGGTGGCCAAGGGCAAAGGGCTTGCTGCTTTCCTCCAAGAGTGACCTGTATCGTATCATTTTCAGTTTCACAGAACACAAACTCTTTGACCAGTTCATCCTGTTCGTGGTGCTGCTCAACACTGCCGTTCTGGTGGCACAGACATTTGACACAGTCATAGTGAGGGGAGGTAAAAGGAGACGTTTTTTGTTTACCTGTTTCTTTACCTGTTCACTCCAGTGAGACACATTTCAGCCACCTTAATGCTTGCTCTTGGGAAGTGATGGTTAATATTCAAGCTGGTCTCTGTGAAGGGCTTTGAGATGTCCAGTAGTCTTACATCCAGGTGATGATAATGCAATTAAATTGAAGTTTTGACAAACGCCAAAGAGAAATGGTCTCGTTATGAAATGATTATTAGTGAATGGAAGAGATCATCTTCAGGCTTATGAAAGCTTTTCTCCACACATTTATCCTCCTCTATCACAGCCTGGTTTTTGTCAGCTTTGGATGCAGCATTCATTGCAATTTACTTGATGGAGTTTGCACTTAAGTTTGCCGTCTGGAGATTTATTTATTTCAGGAACTCATGGAACAATGCAGGTGGGTTGTCACACCGTGTTTATGTTTACTGTATGTGTTCAATCTCCTTGTTAATTTTTCATGTTTCTTGGCATTTTTCATTGTCACCCCCCAGACTTCTTCATAGTTGTGGCTAGCTTGATTGATTTCTTGATGCCTTTTATGACAAGTGGAAATATAAATGGCCAAGCTTCAGCAGTGTTCCAGGTCCTGACAATCTTCAAAGGTGTCCGTGTCATACGAGCATTCCGTGTCATAAGGACCATCCAGTAAGGCTGTCCACCACCCTCACTATTGTGTGTGTGTGTGTCTGTGTGCCATCTAAACCCTCTGAGCAAAGCCTTATTGTGCCCCAATCTTCAGATTACTTCAAAGCCTGCAGTCCATTGTGTCCACGTGTCTTCAGTCTCTCCAGTCCATGGGAGCCATCATCATCCTCATGTTCACCTTCCTCCTCATGTTTGCGGTCATCTTCCGTGAGATGTTCAGCCAGTCCGATCCTGCACACTTTGGCACCATGTTCCGTACCGTTTTTACTCTTTTCCAGTTGCTGACACTGGATGACTGGTCTTTCATCTACTCTATCAGTCGGGACAATGGTAAGGGACAGAATCAACCACGATTTTGTTGGATTGGTTTGAACAAGTGCCAGGTTTGTTTGCTTACTTTTTAACCTGCTGTATCTATCTGGTAAATGGCAGGTGCTCCATACATCATCATCTTCCTTATCCTTTACATTGTGGTGGAGTACTTCACTTTTCTAAAGTAAGTGCTCACCAATGTTCGCACATGAATCTTTAAGTAAATATTAGGACAATTCCACGCAAACCTGTCACGTCCAGAACGGCAACACAGCCATGGTATGGTATGATGTGAATGATGATTACATAAAACTTAAGCATTCAGTCTTCTTGGTTGTGGAACAAATTCAATGAAACTTTTCACATAATAATAATAATTCGAATCATACAAAAACATCATAGCATTTTGTTGCCATTATAAACGTGACAGTTTGCACGGAATTGTCCATTATGTTTTAAAATTTATCCTTCCAGACTACTCTAGCTTTATAGTGTATGCATATAGCCCGTTGTTTTACTGCAGGTTATGTACAGTAAACAGAATATAGCTAAACTACTCATACTTATACTCATACCTTTCTCTTTCTAGTCTTGTCATGGCTGTCTTAGTTGACAATTTCCGGCTGACAATTAAGAGGAAAATGGTAACCAAGTTTCAAAAGGTGGTCTAGCTATTTATGCTATCAATTTTAATGCTACATGCTGTTACTATGAAAGGAGATGAAGATAATGAGCTACATGCACATTTTCAGTTTCAGGACAAGGATGAGTTGGAGTCAATCAGAAAAATAGGTAATTATGAAAACACAAGGCATGTACATAGTAATAACCTGCTGGAAGATACACATTGAGTTCTTAAACTATGAGAAAATTAAGTGTTTCATATTTCGGTATCCTCAGAGGACAAGTCCATACCACAGACTGATGAGAAGTTCTACCAAGAGGCTCTGAAACTAGCTTACACTGACAGCAAGTACTGTGAGAGGTATGTGAGATAAGGCTAGTAAATTGGTGTGTGTGTGTATGTTCGGGGAATGCTTTTGCCTTTTATTTATCAACTTATATTTATACTGTATGATATGGCTTGGCTGGAGGTGCTTGTACCTGACCTGATACATTGTTGTTGCTGTTAAACATGGATGTTGCGAAGAGTTTTTCGATTAAAGGATGTTGAAATGTCAGTGCTGATTGCAGGGAGATGGCTATGATCTGCTCATACCTCCAACTCCTTGCTGCCATGGACCAGAATCAACAGACATTCTGGTCCCAGGCCGCTGTGCTTGACAGGCTTGTCGACACCTTCTTTGAGGTAAATAAGCCATCATGTCTTCTCCAGGTGACACATCAGAGAACAATGCTATTGAACAAAGATGCCAATTTAGTAATTCTGGAAAAATGACTGTGTGGAATTTCTTTAAAAACCCTTGTAGTGGTTGACAGTTGCTTACGTGATGTTTTCTTACCCTTTCCAGGCTGGCGAAGATGATACCAACACTAATGAACTTTACTGAATTTATTACTTTTATTTTTGTATTTCCATAAAAATTACATCTAGTTCTTTTGTGACGGAACAGTATTTCTTTGTGAATATCCAACTCAATCACAACCACCAGCCGAAGTTCTTGACTGGGATGGTCATTTCATGAAGAACTGCACGCCTTGTCAATGACATTTGAATGACTATACATTTATTAGGGTGAAACATGATTCGGTGCCTAGTTCACATTTACAACTATAAAGATTAATACACAGTTTTACAGAAAATTGTCTAATTTAAAACTGGCACAGCCATTGTGTCAGAGTATTACCATAGTTTACATTCAGATAAAAAAAGACACACAGCTGTACAAGTACCCAAATTTACATTCTTGTAACAGTATATCATGGCTTTTTAAAAGAGGAAACTGCCACTGTTTTGCTCCAACACAAAATTATTCAAAAAATTCTGTACAAAGAAACAATTAAACAATTTAAAACATACGAATGCCTCTGAACTCTAATGGATGCTTAAGTCGTGGTCTGCTGGATATGTAATTTATCTTTTTTCTGGTACAAACGACAATCCACAAGGGTGGAGGACCAATGTGTGTGTGAAATAAATGAGTTCGGGATGACTTAGCGGTTTGTGTGTGTGTGTGTGTGTCCCATGCTTCACCACTTCCCTCTCTTGCTCCAGTCTTTGGGGGTGAAATGCAGGCATTTGGGGTCGATGCGGAGGTGTCGCTTCTGCATGGCTCTTTCGTGGCCATCCACAATGTCCTCTGACAGAGTCAGGATGTACTGACCCTAAGCAGGATAAGAGAGAGGTGCCAAGGGTGATTTATTTGAAAGACACCAGGGCTTGCATATCACACCCACACATTGACAGCAATGGCTCATTATCACACCACATCCCCCTCTCACTCATCAACACACAAGCATTCATGTCTGTGTAACAGGACGATTTCATGGGATAAAGGTCTACATCCGCATAAATAATAAATAAAAAATAAATAATCAGCCCCTCAAACACACACACACACAGTTTACCTTGTAGTAATTGATAAGGTTGAGGTATTGAAGGGTTGATATGACGTCCTCCTTCTTAACGCTGGTTATTTCACTGATCTCACTGAAATAAAATTAACAAAATCTCAAACATTAACAGAAAAAAGTCTTGAACACAGCAAAATAACACTAACGCATCAATCACATAAAAAAATAAATGAACAACTAACAGAAAGGGTTGCATCAGCTGCTAGCGTTGAGGGCAGACACAAGTGAGCACATACTTGATAGTGATCTGTGGCCTCTCGCCGTTTTCGGATTTGAGGTCCATGAGTATTTCCAGAATGGTCTGCGACCAGTAGGAACGGTAGGACAGTAGACCCAAGTCAGAGAGCGGCTTCTCTGGCGTGCCTGTCTTACCCTCCACCTTTGACAACTCATAGCCTAGAGAGGAGGAACGTAGAGCAAAAATGACCTTCACTAAGTAGGTAGTCACGACAGACAGACAGACTCTCAAACGCATGCAGTTGACACAGTGAATAATGAATACACAAAAGCAACTGGAGGAATGGACATGGACCAGTTGGGAGTGAGTGAACAATATAACTGCTTAAGTCAGCATAAGTGTTTTGTGATGCATGTGCATGTGCTATTTTAGCAGCAGAGAGATTTTAAATCAATCAGTCAATCAATAATATTGCTTTGGTATTGTGTGCTGTAGAATTTCAGGGTAAGCTGTGGGGTGGCTGAGGGAATGTGTGGACTCACTGAATTCTATGAGCAATTTCCCATAACCTCTCCTCTGGTATGGTGGTAACGTCAGAATACATGCCACGTTGTAATCCTCTGTAGACTCCTTTTCCTGGAAAAGGTGAAGGACAGACCCAGATGAAGAAACATCAAAGTAACTTTGACATACAGCAAGGGCTCTATTCAACCAACAAAAGTCAAATCCTGTTGTCACCAAAGGAAAATAGGAATTAGGTCTACATTTGTGTCTAAAAGGAATAAAAAGTTGTGCTGTACCTTAGAAAAATATCCCACTATGTGGAAGCCTTTAGAGTCATATTCGGTCATTACATAGAAGAGGAATGGGTCAGTGTCATAGTAGAGGGTTTTGTGGTCCAGGAAGCACTTGGCAAGCAAACACAGGTTCTGGGAGTATGTCTGCGCAATCACACAAAGATGGAGGACTCACAGTGAGCGGACATGCATACACAGAACAGTACGGACAGTAAGGTTCTATTCAATAAACGTTCCATTTTTTTTCACCTTATTTTTCCTGCCATCAATTTCAAAGAAGGAGATGGTTCCTTTACGGTAAATCTCATTTCCTGGAGGGTGGCGAAGGTTGCACTTTGTCTACAAACACACAACCAAACAAATATCAGTCGTATAATGCAAAAAACAACATGTAACCACACCTACAAGACCCCACATTCTCTGTCAAATTCTCATTGAAACTGGGCAACAATTATTATTACTTTCTGAAGGTCATCCGAAGAGAACACGTGTAGCCAGCTATGTGGATGCCAAACAAATCTGGCCCCCATAAAGTTTCTCAGTGTGTCACCACTTGCAGACCTCTTCCAACAAGTGGCAAGGCGGCACTCACCAGGTGTCTCTGGAGACACTTAAGGCTCTTGAGGTACTTGAGGCAGAACTCGCAGAGGTAGAGGATGGGGAGGGTGGTTAGCTCCTGCGGGTAGGGCGAGAAGTACCACGGCTTGAGCCGGTGCCGGCCCAGCTCGATGCAATCAATGTTTTTCATGCGCGTGACGATGTCATCGTGGCTGCGGTCCGACACCAGGCTGCCAGTCATGCGTGGCGCCGTCGGGATCCCATCTGTGCTGTCTTGGGAATCCTACAACATTACCCAGTATTTAGAGAGGCAAGGACAAGGGCTGGGTTAATATTTATCTGCAACTTACATGAATACAAAAACTTAATGTATCTATTTATTTAAAAGTCTGGATTTCTGGAGTCTATCTATCTATTTAAAAGTCTGGATTTCTTACAGTTATTATTCTGAAGCCCTATTTCTGGCCCAAAAATTATTTCTTTACAAGTGCTGAGCAATGGTACTATATAGACCGAGCTCCAATCAAGGCCCTGGTTTGTGCCAAGTGTCAGAAGCATTTTATATGTCAGAGTATTACTGAGTGGCCTGACTCCTTAAGATACACCAGGGCCTGGGCCCCGACAAACATACAGCAAACAGGCAATGACAAAGAAATCAGACGGACCTCTCCTGATGGTAGAAAGACACTGGGGCATCGAGGGCTGTTATACTGGAAAACCTTTATAATCTAGCAGAGAAACACAGGAATTGCAGGCTTTTGGACAATTGCAGGCTTTTGAAGGGGGAGGATATTACTTAAAATAGAAATATTACTTTCCTACAAAGCTTTTTTTCCACTTCCAAGGGAATTAAGTACTATTATTCCTTTTATGTGCTGGAAGTGTTTTTTTGGTGTTGTTTATTAAAGTAGGTTGTTATGTCCTACCAACATACATTTCCAAAATGGCTTAGAATACAGAACAATTAAGGTCAGAAAACATGGCTATTTTAACGCCCTTTGCAATATCAGTGATTGCTAGGGTCTTTCAGCTTTTGGTCACAAATATGCTGCCAAACATAGACAGCCTGCATGAGCCTGCATATTGTCTGCAACTAGACTGGCAAAGGCAAACATTTTAGGGACAAAACGTTTAAGATGTGACCCTATGAAAAAGACTTACATGATTATTATAGGAATAAATGGATGAAAAAAATGCAATGAAAAAAGATTTGTGAAAGGTGAAAAAAACACTTCATGCAAGGAAACATGGCATTTACTGTAAATCTTGAATAATGATTTTAAGAGGAAATGCACCACACCATAAACAAAAATACTAATGACACGGAGGAAGAATAAGAGGAAAAATGAAGGCAAGAAGCTATACCTCATCCGTGCCTCCACAATTGGCTTTCCTCTTCCTCCCTGGCTGAGAGGGGATGAGGCGGCGGGTTGTTCCATTCTTAAAGGGCAAAAGGTAATAACAGGTAAGATTAAAATCCTACACAAACTCCACAAATTCAGAGCAAGTTGCTGGAAAACACAATTAAATGCAATGAACAATAAACTCACTGAAAGAGATGGTACTGTAGTGAGCGTCTCATGGTCTTCTCGGCTGTTTGATTTGGGAGTGTAAGGTTCTCTCGTGGATGAGTAGGTCTGGGAGGACTCTGTGGAACTTGGTGTTGCTGGGGATGGCTGTGACGTCAAGGACTCTGCTTTTCTCTTCTGTTTGCCAATCACAACAGATGAGGGAGAAAACAGATACTTACTTTTTGACAAACCAGTGAGGGTCATTTTAATTTCAAGTGCTTCTTTGCACTGTTCTCTAGATAATTACTTATTAATGCTGTAATTGAGGATTTAGAAATTAAAGACAGGGAGACATGCAACAGCAACAGTCCACTACAACGCATACTTACAAAAAGGTATGCCACAAAATACATCTCTTGTATAAACAACAATAAAATAAGACTCCTCTCAACGTACGTACTCTCTCATCACTCACTATCTTTATCCTAACATTTGACAAATACATTATTAACGTTTGACAAATACATTATTTTTGCAATCAATCAAACTCAGTCACTTTGACAACTCATGAATGAAGCCACAGACGACAAATGTAAGGACCTCCCAGTTTTTAGAACTGCCAAATGACATCCATTCTTTGTTACTGAAAATAGTCTTCATGTGTTTTTATTTTCTCATGGTGTAGAATAAGTAAGGTGAAGTTGTACCGGCGTAGGGAGGGTTTTGCCTCTGGAAGGAGCTGTAGGAGTTTGAACGCTGATTTCTAGACTCTTCCTCTAAATTTGAACACAAAGGATGAGAGGAAGGGAGATTAAGTGACAGTCACACTTCACAGCTCCACAAGCACTGAGCCAACAGTTTAATTCAACACAAAGCCATCAGTGAACAATCCGCCCAATCACTTTAAAGTACAACAGAAGATCACCACAGGAATGTTTTGATAAGGACATGTCTTGGCATTATTATTCTGTACTCTCAAATACTGGATTATGGGAATAACATCAGTGGCCATATCTCTCTCATTTTTACAGGCAAGACCACAATATTCTTATAGCAATCAGAAGTACATTAGTTTATCCAGATAGGAAAGATCTCTGCATTTTTCCATTCTGTAAAGCGATCCAATCAAGTGACATTATGACAGACAGGGCAATTCAAATTCAGACCCCAACACATCATCACAATTAGGTCATATCTGATTGGAGGAGGTTAATACTGCACTGATCACCTGATTCAACACAATGGGGTCGAGGGTAAGATGTTGCCAAACCTGTGGTTGAGTTTGTGTAGTTTGGTGAGAAGGAGCTGGAGTAACAGTTGGGACTGTAGATGGAGGATGGGGTCCAGGTCTGGCAGGTCTTACCACTTCTCTCTCCGGGGAGCTCGGCCTGGATCCAGAGAGCCCATTCTTAGTGGGGGTTTTAGCCTCTTTCTTGGGAAACTGAAGCTTCTTCAAATCCAGTCGCTCTGGTGTGACCCATTCATCCAGCCGCTTATTGACTGAACATGGGAGACCACAAGGTATGCCATGAGATTTTAGACAAGAAATTTGCCGTAACCAGGTATAAGGGTATCACTGCAATTCCTAATGCACAGAAATCCGCCAGTGTCAGAACCAAGAACATACTTACAGTCGATATAGTGGACATAGTAGAGCTTTTTTCCGGGGATATCTTTCACACTGAGAATTTCAGCCAAAGCTGCAAAAGCAAAGTGTACAATTTCTGAACTTTGCGTTTTTCCAAACACTGTACTGTTGACATATGCAATACATCATACACTTCTCAGTCATGTTGACAGCGAGCAACGGATAGCTTTAAATGAACTCGAATTAATTGAGAACTAACACAAAAAGCTGACTGACATTTCCTGAAGTTTGCTGCAATACACAAGTGTCTGCAACTATTTTTCGCTACAAATTTCTTGCTGTCAAAGGTTTGTTTACTATCTGACGACAACAGTCCTATTCGCTTATATAAGGTAGCGGCTGACCCATAGTAGCTAGTCAGCCATGACAGTTGTTTTACTATTCAGCTAACATTTTAGCACCCGGCTAACGTTAGCCTATGTACTCACGCCACTCGTCTTCGTTTTCTTGATTTTTTCGGAGGACAGGAAGTCGACAGCCCTCCACCACATCCACCTGTGAATACATAACACCGTTATGGGTATTAATGTATATCCACGAGTCGAATAAACCACAGTACATCGAATAATAACATATTTCAGAACGATTTCTCCGTATCAACCAACCGAAGAATCCGCCATTGTTGTTCTGCTATGTCGCTGATGACGCAAAGCATTCTGGGAAATAAACTCAGTCCTCTCGTGGAGCTTGTGCAGACCGCTGGTAGATATACAGTCTGAATGTTTTCAGGTGTTGACTATGGACAGCAACAATCAGAATTTTTCTTCATATAACCATACAGACATTTGCGCAAGTATAATTTTTACAATAGCTGGTAACTGCAATTGGTCTGTTCTTTGTGATGGAATCCACCCAAATGTAGGCCTACCATTATTTAGGTTAGTGATCTGTAGGCTACTTGCATTGACTTTTTACAATAGTTGTTCATTATCATAAACTGTGTGAATCAGTTACTATGAAGCCTTTTAGATTTGAAGGTTAATGGTTAATTGAATCCTCCTTGATCATAAATGCAAAATTGTTGGGCCTAAATCTTAAGGCTTGGCCCACCTGCTCATGGATCTGCACTTTCATGAAACCCCATGCCAGTGTTGGAGAAGTTACTCAAAATTACTTTTTTTTTGTTACTGATTTGAATTGTAACTGGATTAGTTATTCCTTACTCATTTTAAAACAGTAACTTCAATAGGCTACTCGTTGCTCTACTTTTTTCCCTTTTTCCCTACATTGGACAATTTACCCACCTTCTGGAGCAGATAAAGTACCGTTTTCACTACCATAAATAACATTGCATCAGTAAGGCGTTAATACCAATCAGTGCATGCGTCAGCCAAACCTTTACATTAAGACCATCATTAAGCCCTCCATTCTCCTAAAGAAATAACATAGGTTACATTATGATCGTAATCATATGCTATCTGTCACTATCGGCAACAACTCTGCATTAACCGAGAGTTTGCTGAGGGGAAAAAAATCAGGCAAGGCTCCGATTAGGCAATGTAGCATGTAGATCAGCGCGCAAAATGATTGGCTGCATTAACAACAAGAAACATTAATTCTAAGTTATACGAGGCTGCTAATTTATGTGTTTAGGAGAATAGGCTACGAACTAAATATAGCCAATCAAAATGATCAGTAAATGTCAGACGTTACAGTAGGTTGAACCAGCTTAATATGAATAGGTAAACTGAATCTGCGCACAAAACGACATTAGGTAGGCTACATCTTACATTTGACTGATTTTTTTTGTCGCTCAATGAACTGAAAATAATGTGGATGTTTCAGTTACCTAAGACACTTGTGCTTTCGCCTATGTCTTCTCATCCTTCAGCAACTAGACGCGCATGATCCGCTAACTAAAACAGTTCCGTCTCGTTCAACACGCGTACATTTCATTTAATAGCTCAGGTATGATTTTACTGCGTTAAACGTTGGTAACGCAGGAAAAGTCCGGTACTGTATTTAGTAACTGTAATGAAGAAATTGATATGTTAAAGGTAACTTGTTACGTTATTGTGTTCCCGCAACCCGTAACGCGTTTTCCTCAACACGGTCTCATGCATGTTGAGGTACAAACTGCCTTCAAGCGACTGGTGATCACCGGCCCAAAAGGCTGCATGCAGATGCTGTATTTGTTATCGGAAGTGGGTGACAACTCACTCACTGCATGGCCAAACGCACTGGAAATGACTATGGTTTACAAAACTGAAACTAGATCATTAACAGTACAACATGGTGGTTTGGATGGTCGGATGAATGGTTTAGCCAGCAGCGATATGTGTTGTGCATGAACTAGTTTAACTAGCTCATTTGAATAAATATATTTTCCTCTGAACGTTGTGAACTCAATTTCACACATTTATAACGAAATAACTAGTTCAGATGTTTTCGAGAGACTGAATCACTGCTTACTAGCATATACAATCTTACTTAAAGTGATTTCATTAGTTGTGATGAATGAAGCAGGTATACAAATAATATCCACAGCTGATAAGAACAGAAATACTCAATTTTCCTTCAGTTTTAAAAAGAAGTTAAATGAACTGTATGAACCTGCAAGGGTTTTAACTGAAACAAAGAGTGAGCACATTACCTCAATTTTAAGGTCCTTACACTGGCTTCCAGTTATCTATAGAATTGATTTTAAAGCACTACTTCTTGTTTTTAAAGCATGGCATGGCATTGGTCCTACATACACAACCTGTTCCAACAGTATGTCCCAATCAGGCCACTAATAAAATAAAATCAAAATAAAAGTCTCCTGGCTCTGTCTACTGTTACAACATTTATTTAGTCATTATTATTATTATTATTAATCGTCTTTGACAGTTCAGATGAAGTGTGCACAGATGAAGTGTATAACACTGGTAGTACACTACAGGTAGTTTTATTTTATGTGCTCTGTTTATTTAGCTAAGAGAAAGTCCAATGTTGTGCGAGTGTGATGTCTATTTGCACATAAAGTGAAGCTTGAAAACACAGTACAGATTTTCTCCACATATAATTTGGGTGCCCAGTAATTCTGCAGGATTTTTTTCCCCCCACGGAGTAAAGCAGAATTAAAGTCCCTAACCCTAACCAGTAATTAGGTTAAGGGAAATTATCTTAGTACATAAAGATTTTTCTGGCTACAAATTTACCAGGTCAACTGCTTTTGTACAAATTTTTTACCACAGATATGGTTTGGAGTTCTATATTGTTACACTAAACCATTATCTGTAACTGTAAAAATGGTATGGGGCAATAATAGTCATGTCCATATTTATAGCAGGGACATCAGAGTGCTTCATGCCCTCCAGTGAGTTTGTGAAACAGCTCTTCATTGAGAGTCTCACTTTGCTCTCTGTTGCGGGTAGACATGAAGATGTAGCCTCCGATGTACTCATGCACAATCTTGCAGTCAGCAGTCACGCAGCTGAAAGCAATGTTGACATTTCCGTTGAACTCAATAGCAACCTAGAACATTACGAAGTGAATGAGAAAGGGGGAAAAGATTTTAAATGTGTATTAGAGCAGAAATTATGATATTAACACATGTAGGCATGCAAATTCTAACTATTTGCGCATGTTCTCACCTGACGGATGTCCCAGTTAACGTTCCACTGTCTCATGGTGTTGTATCTCCATGTTTTAACCACATCTCCTACACTGAGGTCGATGCGTATGAGGCGATTGTTAGCAATTCCAAGGACCTCATCCTTACGACAGCCTTTAAATCTGTGTGCCAAATGTGACAGGTTGATATGGGTTAATAGTAGTACAAGATGGTTGGTTCAGAAATACGCTCTGATTTTTTTCCAGCCCAGTCAAGTTAGTTACTCACCTCACGACAAAATAGGAGAGTCCGAAGTCTGGCAAGGTTTGCCAGATCTGAAGAAACTTCTGAATTGCGTCTGTTAATGAAAGCTGTGCAACATTTTGATAGGACTCAAGGATTCGAGGGGTTAGCTGGGGAGAGAAAAAGTGCACCGAATATCAACTGTGTGCATGCATTGTGTGTGTGTGTGTGTGTGTGTCTGTGTGTGTGTGAGAGAGAGAGAGAAACTCAAAAGCACATGTGTGGCTCAGTACCTGTTTTGGTTTATACTTTTTCTGGTATCGTGGCGACACCAAGCTGTGTGTGTTGATGCTTTCATCAGTCTGGGCAGAGGCAGCCCCAGGGTTGGTCCGCTGCATGGCTAAGAAGGACTCAATGCTCTCTACCTCACTGGAGTAAGAATTGTCTGCTAAGGTTTTTCCTTTAGAGGCCAGACGACAGGCCGCCATCCACTTGCTATACTGTTGCTCCTGGTGAGATTTAGAGACAAGTAACTTTAGAAATATTAAAAATAGTAAAACAGTGTGAAAACATACACTGGGAAACGACTCCCTGACAAAGACTTGCAAAAACCTGTCAGAGTTTTTACTACTACTAATAATAATAACAATAAAATACTAAGCCATTGTAATAAAGGCTTCTTAGTTGCCTAAAGGTGAAATGATGCTATTCAGTCCATAGTTCTGTTGTTTGAGGTCACCACTGAATGGGGCACAGGAAAATGAAACTGAAAGTGAGTTTCTGTGTCCCATTCAGTAAGAGTTAGTTGCCAATTTACTATTCTTTCTATGTTGTATCAAATTTTCTCATTCTTTTTCCTACCGACAGCACTCAGTGAACCCGAACAACAGGGCTATGGATTGATTCACCGTATTTCTCCTTTAAATTAGAGTCGGTTGGAGTTTTCTTTTATTTTGTTACACTGGTGTACGTATGGTGTGAAATAAAGGCACGTAGTACAACCTCAGAGTGTATTTCACCACTTTTCACACTTGTGCTCTCTTGGTTTGTTTTACATTGTTTTGTTGTGGTTAGAAGAGTGAAAAAAAAAAACACTTGCATTTTCACACCGCAGATACACCTCATTCATGCCATCTGGTTCAGGGATCAGCAGTTTTATACAAAACTTCTGGCCTGCTATGCTAACATCAGGGGTCACCTCACAGCCTGTACCAATATTCAAAACAGTTCTCATTATGTTTAAGTTGGAACAAATTCATACTTGATAGATTGGTTTTTCAGCCATTGTTTCTTTTTTGTTCATTCATAACAGAGTTTACCTTTCAGGTTCATTTGCTGAATGGGTTCCCTGGAGCTCTCTTCTTTACTTTTATAGTATGAGATTGATGTGTCTTTGAAGGTAAACCAGAACTGCTTATAGCCCTTGAGAGTCAGTCTCTTTGGCCTGGATGAAACAGAGGCAATAAATATAAAACAGGCAATAAATTGAGGTGAAGGTATAGCTTATTTAGGCTATTGAAGATCTGATATAAGGTCTGAGCCCAGAGGTGTGTGTGTGTTTGTGTTTGTACAGAATTGAGTGGAAGCAGTTATATCATTTGTTGTGTTTGTCCCAGATGTCATCATTACACATCACTTACCTGAAGATTTTCAAATAATCCTTCAGTTCTGGAGCAGGCATCATGGTATCCTAAAAAGACACATCTATTACTTTAATCTAGTCATCTGTGTGTTTTTTTTTGATCAGTGGACAGATTTGACATCTGCTGCCTGCTCCCAACTGGAGGGTTATAAAAGAGGAATGACGAAGAGGAAGCCTGAGTGGCTGACCAGCATGTCTGTTCCGCTGCTGGGGCTCTCATCATCCAGCTTCAGCTCCAGACACTGAAGCGCAGAGTCCAGGTCGTCCATAGCTGGAGATGATGAAATCTGAGGGTCTGTCAGAGAAACCTTTCCGATGTGGTACTGGATGATGCAAACACACACACACACACACACACACACACCACACACACATACATACAGGCACACCAGCACACACACACACACACACACAGACACAGACACATACACACACACATATGCACATGTACAAGCACACTCAAACACACACACACACACACACACACACACACACACACACACACACACACACACACACATACACACACACAAAGAGTGTCAAGAGAGAGTGTTAAATAAAAAAAAACGTACGAGTATGCAAGACTGTAAGTGCAGATATCTTAACAGTTTTTTTTCGGTCATTGTGTATGTACCTGAAGAGCAGCAAATAGCATCATCTCTTCCTCAGTGCAGTCTATTTCCTCAGAAAGAAGGGCCCATCGCGCCTGCTCATACAGCTGGGTTAGACGAACTGCATCAGTCTTGAAACATGAACAAAGACACTCTCAAACCCTCAGAAACAATAATCCAATATTGGCAAATCATATAGAATGTGCATGTCAATGTACTGCATCCCTCCTGCAAATATTCATATACAGTCCCTGATATACACACACTGTGTGTGGAAACATATTTCAAAATATATTACACTTTCATATATATATATATATATATATATATATAATATATAAAAATATGTCTTATAAATTATGTACATACAGTATATAGTCATATATTACAGGATATTGCAGGATACAATCCAGGATACTGAAAATATTATGTTGATACATTTAACACGTGCTTAAGAAGGGTTTAAGCCACATCAGTATACCTTAGGTGCAATATCATGGAAAGTGTAGTATTTGAATCGCAGTAGCAGCTTGTCATTCTCATTGACGTCTTGCTGCATCAGGGAGCGAGATGAATCCAGCCACCTGGAGAGAGATATCCATCAGATCTCTTCAGTGATACAGCAGAGAGACTCCCAGGCAGTGCATCCACCTGCCACTGAGAGCTGCCTGTACTACACGGAGACTTTACAAGTACATGCTGTGGGGGATATATACAGCCACTTATAGTTGTAATATAGAACTGCTGTTTGATTGCTTTCTTCAAGACCATAGCTAAATCCCAGTGTCATCCCTAAGTCCTCCTGAACCCTCAAAGATTTAACTGTCATAAAACAGCTGTCCATGAAGTCTATTTATGCCGATTAAGTCAAAGGGTTCAGGGCTTAGGGGGAACATTGTCATTCAGCACAAGCCTTTCCTTTATGCTTGTGTTCGGTCAGTGGGATAGTTTTGCAAAATCTCTGTACACTAGGCTACTTCCTCACAACACCAACCACATACACAGAAAAAAAAATCAATTCCACGTTCATACAGCTCTCAGGAAAACATACTAACCTGCTATTTAGTTGAGCTTTCTCCACAAAGTTGGATGGGCGAAACATCTTGGCTATGGTCTCTGGCGCAGGAGCAGGCTGGCTTATAGACAGCACCTTATACACGGCCTCATACTCAGCAGACTGAGCGAAGTGAGCAGGCATCCCATTGGATAGTGTGAGCATGGAGCCTGCAATGGTTCAGAGCAAATGCCATCATTAACACTGACAAATCAGCCATACATTTTTCGCAACTTTGTATTGTATAGGGTAGATGAATAACAAAATAAAAATCCCAGATCCCAGTCATCTAGTTTTAATTGTATGCAGTTTTTCACGCGCTCAGGATGTTAAGTAAACATGTAGGTGTCAGAAACAATGGGGGCATTTTCATCTTGAAGTCAGTTACACATTCTGAGTCCTCCCACAACAGCTGAAGTATTCTGATTCAGTGTTCTGATTCAGTATTCTGATTCTGATTCTCATTCAAAATGAGTGTGTGTTGACTTGTGACAGTTTTATAGCTCTGTCTTTGCATCTGAACAGACCTGAGGTGACCGAGACTCCGGTGATGTCATGCACCTCCTCTTCTGATTTGTCTTTTTTCTTCTTCTTCTCCTCCATAGGCCGCAGCAAGGACAGCTCCTCAGGATGACGGATGTCTGGAAAGGAAAAAAAAACACACACACCAGCAAGAATCACCCAGAGAGAAAGTGTGAGGGAGAAAAAAAATTACATCCAATTTGTGGCATCAAATGTTTGGCCACAGTCGCTAGAAATGATTTTGCTAATCTTATTGTGGTAATTAATTTCCTTGAGGAGAGTTCCATTTCCATATCCATGGGTGGGGATTAAGCAGATGCAATTCAGTACAGATATAATTTGCATGGCTGCATTATATACTACACAACACCAATTTTAATTTTCAGTCTCATCCTTTTTAATGTCTTCTTCCCACTCCTGTTTTCACTCACTCAGTATTCGGCAGATGCCTACGACACAGCGGAACAACGGCGCCGAGAAGGAGGCCTTGAGGCGGACAGTGGCCCCGTTGGGCAGGCCCACTCTCAGGGGCTTGTGCTGGGTCATGAAGTTTAGCCGGGCGTCGGCATGGATCCCGCACTTGTCCAGCGTCCAGGCCGGCCGCAGGACCCACTGCTTTTTCTGTTCCCACCACAGTGCATGGTCTGACCAGTCCTTCTTTATCTCTGCAAGACAGATCAATGTGGACCCAAAGGTAGGAGTGTGTCAAAGGTAGTGTGTGCACACATGAAATATTGAGCTTATTCCTGCTGCTTACTAACAGGCTAGCTGACAGACCAGCAGGTTTTCTTGATATCACCACCCATCACTACATACTGTACGTATTCAGCTCCAACACTGGAGTGGAACATCAACGAAAAGAACAGCAGTGAACACCTACACCTTTAAACTGAGTGCGTCTAAGACAGGTCATGACTAATGGGGACACCTACGTGTTTTCTCCACTATCTTGAGGATCACTCCCCCAATGTGGAGATCAGAGGTCACGCTGACTTTGAGGGGTGGGGCCTCTGAGCCCAGTTCCTCCACAGTGACAGTCAAGTCCCATGCAGCCATGCTGTCGAAGAGAAACCAGGAGAAAATTCACACTGATCACCAGGCACATATCTCAGACTAAATCAGTTCAGTTCATAAAAGTTCATAAAAGTACATTTATTTTCTGATTTTACACAAAAATATCACACAATACTGCTAAGCCATTGTGCTGTACATAGTAATCCAGATTAGTTCATGTTTAAGAAAACCACATGTGAAACACAACTTCACATGTGATTTACAGACTCTATCAGATTTGCCTGCTACAATCTATTTACCAGTCATATATAAGACAAGAGAGATGGCACCTTCAGAACCTCCAACCAACAGTGACCATCAGGAAGAGTAAACTCAACTTTCACCTAAATTAATATTAGATGTTTCAAAATCATGGATGTAAAAATAATTACAGATTATAATGACAACAACCACGACCAAACAATGGGCATTTTCAAATTCAAGTCCTTGAGATCATGTTCGCAAATAGTGGCACCCTTTTCTTCTCCTCGCATGTGAAGGCCCTGAAAGTTTTGTAATTCTCAGCTCTGAGTGCTTCACTCCCTCTCTGTTACCCCTGCATCTCATCATATCTACCCCCCCACCTTCACACCCTCCTCCTTCCTCCCTCCCTCCACATTTTGTATGACTTACCTTGTCTGTGGTGCCAAAAATATTAAACAGAAAACGCCCTTGTCCCCACCACTGTGACTGTCTCCTTTGTCAGTGTCGAGAGACACAGAGTCACTTCCTCTTCTTGGCTTTTTTCAGTGCCACTGGTTAACTTTCATCCTGTGTGAACACATGCAGAGACTTGAAGTAAGTACTTCCTCTTTGTTTGTGTCTTATTCTTTTGCAATATGGGGGACTCTGAATGAAGGCGTCTTTTTTATTACTCATTTTTAAATTACCTATTTGATTTTTACAGTAAAGAACATTGTCATTGAAATACAATGTTATGAAATGAGGAGGGGGATTGATTTCACTCTTAAAATAATCTGGTGTCTCTAATTTAGTAAATTATCACAGAAGACAAGAACTGTAGGGAGCTAAATATAAAAAAGAGGATCAGCTCTATGTAGGAAACCACTTAAAATAAACTGATGATTCTTTAGTTTCACATCATGGTGAGCATCTTTGAAGAGCACAGCGCTCTCTAGTGGACACAATGTATGTGGCACTGCTTGAACTACAAGTGCACTCTTTGAGGTCATTTCCGTGTGAATGTGCACATTTGTAACACAAAAAATAACATTTCATTTTCAAATAATTATTGTACATCACTAGGTATGCAAAGGATCTGGATAATGCCTAAAGTGATGGCAAAAAGGTCTTATTTCCATCTGGATATCATTTTAATCTCTTTTACTGAGCTAGCTATTATAAAAATGTAAACTAAAGAGTAGTCTTGGCCAAAAGTTTTGAGAATGACACAAATATTACTTTTTCACAAAGTCTGCTGCTTCAGGATTTTTATGTTTTTGTCAGCTGTTTCTATGTTATAATGAAATGCAATTATCAAAAGCCTTTATTGAGAATTACACAGAATTCATGCAACAAGTCAATATTTGCAGTGTTGACCCTTCTTTTTCAAGACCTCTGCAATTCTCCCTGGCATGCTGTCAATCAACTTCTGGACCAAATCCTGACTGATGGCAGTCCATTCTTGCATAATTAATGCTTGGAGTTTGTCCGAATTTGTGGATTTTTGATCGCCCACCCGCCTCTTGAGGATTGACCACAAGTTCTCAATGGGATTAAAATCTAGGGAGTTTCCTGGCAAAGGGCCCAAAATCTTAATGTTTTGTTACCCGAGCCATTTTGTTATGACTTTTGCTTTATGGCAAGGTGCTCCATCATGCTGGAAAAGGCATTGTTCATCACCAAACTGCCCTTGGATGGTTGGGAGAAGTTGCTCTCGGAGGACGTTCTGGTACCATTCTTTATTCATGGCTGTGTTTTTAGGCAAGATTGTGAGTGCCCACTCCCTTGACCGAAAAGCAACTCCACACATGAATGGCCTCAGGATGCTTCACTGTTGGCATGAGACAGAACTGATGGTAGCGCTCACCTCGTCTTCTCCGAACAAGCCTTCTTCCAGATGCCCCAAACAATCAGAAAGGGGATTCATCAGAGAAAATGACTTTACCCCAATCCTCAGCAGTCCAGTTCCTGTACCTTCTGCAGAATATCAGTCTGTCCCTGATGTTTTTACTGGAGAGAAGTGGCTTCTTTGCTGCCCTCCTTGACACCAGGCCTTCCTCCAAAAGTCTTCGCCTCACTGTGCGTGCAGATGCCCTCACACCTGCCTGCTGCCATTCCTGAGCAAGTTCTGCACTGGTGGCGGCCCGATCCCGCAGCTGAAACACCTTCAGGAGACGGTCCTGGCGCTTGCTTGATTCTTTTGGGCGCCCTGGAACCTGTTTGGCAACAATTGAACCTCTCTCCTTGAAGTTCTTGATAATTCGATAGACGGTTGACTGAGGCGCAATCTTACTCGCTGCTATAAACTTCCCTGTTAGGCCCTTTTTGTGCAATGCAATGATGACTGCACGTGTTTCCTTGCAGGTAACCATGGCTAACAGACGAGGAACAATGGTGCACCATCTTCCTTTTAAAGTATCCAGTCACTCAATCATGACAGATTGATCTCTAGCCTTGTCCTCATCATCACCCACACCTGTGTTAATGTGTGTGACACCTGTGTCATTGAATTATATTAGCTGGTCCTTTTGTGGCAGGGCTGAAATGCAGTGGAAATGTGTCTTTGGTGATAAAGTTCATTTTCAAGGCAAAGAGGGACTTCGCAATTAATTGCAGTTGAGCTGATCACTCCTCATAACATTCTGGAGTATATGCAAATTGTCATTATAAAAACAGCTTTGTGAAAATGTAATATTTGTGTCATTCTCAAAACTTTTGGCCATGACTATGTAAGAACCAGTGCTAGCAGTGAAACATTACTCTTTCTTGATACACTCAGTTTGCCTTTATGTCCACAGCAAAAAAGCATGTTATTCTTAATCATAAAGCCTCCATTTAATTCGCAGGCAAACTTACGCAAAATGCCTTCATCTAAACTTGGCAATTATCTTCATATAGTGCCATTTTTGTACCACTTTAGTAACAGTAATTTACACAAATATGAAATTACCGTCCTTTATCTTTAGCCACCAATGTCTAAAAGCTGCATTTCAAGGATTATCGATGGATTTATTAACAGTATGCATTAATTGTATTTTGGACATCTGTGCATGCAGTACTAAAAGCACAAGAAATGAAATGTTTGGACAGACGAGACCTCACAAAAAGCAACTGAACAATCGAAATACATTCATATGTATTTTTATGACAGAATTGTGATATTACACACTGGGGGGAGTCATCTTTACAAGGGCGTTTAACATGTGAGCACCACTTTATTGATATTGTGTCAGGTGATGAGAGCTTGCTTCTACATCAATGAGCCACCTGCTGCTGCACCAGCCCCGAAAAAAATAAAAACAATAAACCATTCAGTGCTTTGTGGTAAATATTTCAGCACACCGATGCCCCCCCCCACCACCACCACCTGTCCATTCCATGTGCCTTTTGAATTTAGACAGAGGTGTCCCTGAACTGCATGAAGCAGATATATGGTTGCCTAAATCAATTCCAGTATCTATACACAGACTGAAGTGAAGCTTTGCGTCCTGCACAGAAGTTTAACGAGAGGAGAGTTCCATTAGCCTGACATCTTCATGAAGCTAAAGTTATATTGGTGCTTCCAGCTGAGTGTGTGTGACCAACATTGGCCTTCAGGAATACAATCGGGGGAGAAAAAAAAAATATCCATTCTCACTTCCTGTGGTTAAAAAGTGACATCAATTTTATGTAAAAAAATTTGAGAAAAAAAAAAAACATGAAAATGTGCTTTGCAAAACATTTAGATAACATGTATTTAAAGCAGTCTAAAACAAATATCTGGAAAGCTGTGGGGACAAATACATCAAATCAAGTTTTTGCTCAAAACACTTTTAAACCTCCCAACGGCCTGCAGCTCTGAGAGAGAGAGAGAGAGAGAGAAAGAGAGAAAGAGAGAAAGAGAAGAGAGAGAGAGAGAGAGAGAGAGAGAGAGGGAGAGAAAGATTGCGCAAGAGCACAGTCATGAGATCAACACTTCAGATCAAATGCAGTGGTACACAATCTGATTAAGGCCAAATTCTGAAGATGAAGTGGACACTGACTGAGGAGGGATTGCAAGAGAGGTTGCCTGTGTAAGTAGCTGAGTTGGCGGGTGAGGAGATGGGCGCAGGGGGGTAGACTGGGGCGGGGATTGGGGGGGGACAGAGTGATTGAGGGTTGGTCTGTCCTTGTCCAGAGGGAATGGCATATTCTTCTGTCTCTTCAATCCGTGTTCTCCAATGGGCCACGGCCCTTTACTTCCCCGAGTCCTGGTGATCACCGGATGGCTATGAGTCCAACATCGATTAGTTTCTGGATTTTCTGGGCGATGACCGGGTTCTTTAGGTGACTAAGAGACACAAGAGTAGATGTCAAAACAACAGAGAGGACTCAAGCCAACACAGTGAGCAAAAGAAACAAAAGCAAGAGGAATCAGGAGGGTTCGAGTGTGTGTGTGTGTGTGTCTCGTACTCGCTGAGGGCCTGTGGGTCCTTCTGCATTTGCTCCAGGATCATGCGCATGGCCGGATCAGTCATGATCTGCTGTACCTCAGGGTCAGCCATGGCTCGCCGCTTCACATCCTCTGGACTGTCGTTCCTCGTGGCCTGACTCATCATGCAGCGCTGGATGCCCTCTGTGGCCTCCTGCAGCGAGGGAGGAAGCAAATGTGTGTGTGAGAAAGAATGTGTGTGAGCACGAGAGAGAAATCGGAAGAGACAATATGTTAAGGACTGGCCCGCTCACATAACCTCACACAGTTAGAATTTCTGCAGTGGGCAAACAGCTGTTCCAGATCTGGCTGTATACCTTAGAGGTGGAGTCGAGCTCAAGGGCTTTCTGGTAAGCGTCCATGGCTTTGGAGAAATCTTTCATGGCTTCCAGAGCAGCAGCCTTGCGCGTGTATCCCTTTACTGCATTAGGGGTGGGGTAAGGCAGGTGTGAATCCAAACAAGAATAATAACAATAAAAAAATAATGTCTGTGTATATATTATATATAAAATTATAATTATATTTATAAATATTAATTTAATACATGTATTAATACATACTGAATGCAGGGTCAAGTCTAATGCACTCCTCACAGTCCTGACAGGAGAAAGGACAAGAGAGACCATTCACAATTTACAAATTCAGCTCTCATAATGCATCTCAACAAAGCAGGCCTACAGCTATACTCATCACGCAGCAGAGTGCAATACCTTAAGGGCCAGCTGGAACTCAGCCAGTTTGGTGTAGCACGCAGCTCTGTTGCTGAAGAGCTTGGCATCGTCTGGGTTCCTCTTGATGGCCTCAGAGTAATGTTTCATGGCCACGGGATAATCACCTGTGGACAAGAAGATATATCAGAGGAGGGCTGCAAACAGAAAAGGAACTTGTCTCGCCCCAACAGCTTGGGAATGTCGAGGTAGGGACTAGGTGTGCCACACATCTACAGACATGTAGTTGACTCGTTTCATAACACTACTCTGAACATTATTTATCTTCAGTCTTATGCTAGAGAACATTTACATAACACCATGCAATTCTCAAAAATGTTTAAGAATTTTAAGAAGTGCACAAGCAACTGGCATGGTTTTTCAACACAACCTGGTGAGGATTACCAAACTAACACTGTGTCTTCACCAAGCAACGCAATCGAATGTTAGCTGCAAAATCCGTTTGATTCCTTATTTTCAATCAGAATATCCTAACAGAATGCGGTGCGATGCAGTGGTGTGCATCGTGATGTGTGACTTTTTAGCAGACCTTTTGTTGTCATGTCTGCGTCTTTCTGTTGTTCATGTTGCGCTGCTCAGCTAGTTTGTATGGGGAATCTCTCTGAATAGAATGGCGATACTTTTAACGACGTAGACAGGAAACAGTCAATGCTACACAATGTAGACAGGAAACAGTCAATGCTACACGACAACCTAACACTTCCTTGCAGGCCTAAGGCTCACCTTTCTGGAAGGCCTCATTCCCTTTGTTCTTCTCCTCCAAGGCCAGCTCAGGATTAATGTAGGCCAGTTTCTCCTGGTCCTTCAATATCTTCTCTGCCTAATGCCAGAAAGAAAATCAGCTTGATGAAAGAAATCTGTATTCTAATATTCAAAAGACTACTAACGCCAGTTCATTCAAGCAGCTGAAAGCTGTCATCCATCAGCTGTAATTGCACTTTAGACAAAACTCAACATACAAAGCAGCTTATTACGTAAAGTTCCCCACTGATGCAAGGGTCACTGAATGTGATTTTATTATGATCTGTTCAATGATCTCGTCATTGATCTGTTCTAGCCAGGATGAACAGCCAATGAAGGATTTCACTTCAAAGTCCTGCAGCTCAATCCATGGCCCAGAATCAAGGTCCCAATTTTCCATGAGCCAAAGGTATGGTGAGGTTGGGGGCTTTACCTGCTGACATTTCTTCAGCACATCTGGGGTGCGGTGTTCTGCGAGGCTCTTGTTGTAAAAGTGAATGGCTTGTTTGTACTGCTCCTCCTTGAAGTACGAGTTCCCGATCCTGGCATAGGCTCTGAGAGAGTGGAGAGAGTGAGAAGGAGGGGGAGAGAGAGAGAGAGGGAGAGGGAGGGGAAGAGAGAGAGAGAGAGAATCAGATGAGTCAGAGAAAAGGCTGGAGTGGATTATCAAACACACCTACACACAGATGAGCACAAGAGCTTATGGTAGGTTATGCATCCGAAGTTTCATAAGTCGTAGCTTCAGCTAGGTTAATTCATACCCAATGGAAAATTTCTAGCAAAGTCGACTCCAACGTACGATTTCATTACCGTGTCAGTCACTACTGCATTTCCGCCTTCAAATGAACTGATGCAAGAAGGCATAACCCTCTTAAAAGGGCACTGGCATACTCACTGAACCTAGCAGTTTGCAACAGCTCATAATTAGATGCCACATACTGTGAGTAATGATCAAATTCTTGAGGTCTTAGACAAGGCCAAAATAAAACCTGACATTTTCCTAGTATAGGCTATGCGCTACCTCTCTGGAGGGTGCCTTCATACAACTGTGAACTGAGTGTTAGCACCTTGGTGTGTGTGTGTGTGTGTGTGTGTGTGTGAGTCATGGGGGGGGAGATGTTGTTTTTGGCATCGGGTCAGACCTCCGCTGCCCACTCCACATCTTCCGAGTGAGCACAGCCAGCGCTAAGCAAGCAGAGACACTCACTTGGCAATCTGTCTGTAGTCCTCGCGGTTCTCTCGGCCAACGTCGATAGCTTTCTCGCAGAGCTCCCTGCACTTGTCAAATTGACCCTTCTCAAAGTAGACCGCTGCACAGAAAGGAATAGGAAGAGGGAGAAAAGTGGTAAATGTTTAAAATAAGGTTGTGTGTGTTTGCAATGTCACGTCGCTAAACGGAAGAATCGGGCATGCTTCTGGGCTACACTTGGCATTTTGCATTCTATAAGCATGCACATCCTTGCCTAAAGGCACGCACCATTTTTTCCAATTACCCGGTTGCCTTGCTGAGCAGCTGAAAACTATGCTAATCCAAAATGACCTTATATCACACCTGAGGGCAGATATTCAATTAATGATCACAAAGTATACCATCCATATTTGCAGATTCTTATAAGGGTTTTTTTTTAATGACTGTTTTGAAGACCGTGTGTTGTGATCTACTGTGATCACACACACAAGGCCATAAAATTAATATAACAAATATACGGGTAGCCAAATACCTGATCAGCATTTCAAAGTAGTGTAACATAATCAGAGAACTGTGGCTGAATCACAACAATGTTATGATATGCTTCTGTTTATCTCCGTACCTGCTTGGTTGGACAAGTAAGTCATATTGGTAGGGTCGTGCCCAATGGCCTCTTCATAGTGCTTCAATGCCATCTCAAAATCTTTCTTTTTATAGGCTTCATTGCCAAGCTCTTTTGCCTTCAGTGCCTACAGGATATCCAAAACAAGAGTTACAAACAACCCACAGGCATAGTCATATTTTATATTACAATAAACATTTATGAGAATGAATATACAATATACAATATTCAAATACCATTACTTCTGCAACTTCTATTATGCATTTCCAACCACCATACAGGCAACATACAGTATATAAATTTCAGAGGGAGAAACCAAGTAAGATCTATAAATTTGGTCTGGAGGTTGTCAAAGGATTTAGCCCTACTAGTCTCTTGTTCTCTGGCAGGTCTTCCTCTTTGGGTGGTGGAGGCTGGGTCTCTTTAGGCTTGGGGGGCGGCGGTGGGGTGGGTTCTTCCTCCTCCTCCATTCCAGCCAGGTCCAGACCCAGCAGCACAGACAGCGTGGTCATTACTCTCGGGTCCTGCAACCGCCTAATGGGAGGATGACTGAGGTTAAATTATGGGACTGAGGATAAAAAAAATCTGTATGGAAGGATCTGAATGGAAGTGATATATAACATGCACATAACATAATGAGACAACAGCCGCTTCCACACATAACTTCCAGCAGTTAAGCTGACAGTTAGTGACAAGTATCACACTGAACTGATCATTCCAACAAGACCCTCAAACTCTAGTACTAAACTGGGTGAAAGTTGTGCAGCACTACAGTTTCATTACTGGTGGATACCTGGTAATCGGCGTATGTCTGAAAGCGGTTTATATGATGTGTTTACTGAGGCAATGGAGACAGGCAGGGCTTGAAAACTCCTCACCCTCTAAAGTGTGGAGTCACACAAAGTTTGTGAACCACAGGATTGCCAGGGCTGGGGATAAGAAGATAAAAGCCTGTGTCTGGAAGGATGTGAAGGGGACTGAGAACCTTTAAACCAAGGCTGGCTATCTCTGCTTGTTTAGTTAGACCAGCTGGTGGGTCTTTATGCAAAGCCATGCTGTGTCTCTCTCCAGTATGTAAATAAAACTCTATTCCTGAATTTTGCCCTACCATTGCCAGACCATGGCAAGTTTGCCGGTCGCAATGTTTTGCTACAGTTCCCATTCACCCCTATGGGTGACGTGCAAAAAGTTCTGTCATCTTGAACTCGAGGAAGGTCTTTATTCATCTGTGGTGTGAAAGTGACCATCGGCAGAATGTACTCACGTCCCGAGCTCCGAGGGCTTGTTCCTGAGCTGCTCCAGCAGCTCCCGGTAGCTGGGGTCGGAGAGCAGGGCACGAGTGCGGGGGTCGCCCTCCAACTTCTCGTACAGATTGGGCATCGCAAAGGGGTTCATCATCTTCTTTTCTGTGCAGCAACAGCAAAGGAGGGAAGACTGTTACACACCATTATGCACCGTCATGCTTTGGAGAACAGCAAATATATTTAGACAAAAAAGTCCTTAACTGCGTCTATATACAAGGATACTGTTAACAGTAACAAGGGAGGTGAAAGAACAACTACAAGAAAAGCACGGAACTTCCATTGTAATCAGTGTGGCTGTTTTTACCAGCTGTGTGTTGTCAGAGGAACATTACAGGCTTTTCTACAGGATAATTTAACACCCTACTACTCAACTATTTACACTGATTACCTTTATCTATTTCTAAAGAAAGTGTGATTCATTCAGACACTAACAACAGAGTTATTTATGGCTTCATCACGTCCTCTACAGACCTACGTATCAGTGCAGTGATATCTGAGGCAGGTCAAACTGATTTGTGTTTATGTACTCAAAAACTGATGTAAACAAGCTCAAGCTAATATACTGCATGTCTATTTGACTGAAGTAGTTACTAAAGCACCTAAAACACTGGACCAATTTTTTCAAAGCAGCATCTTAATGACACCTGATGCTACATTTTCATTCATTTTCAAAACCGTTTAGAAACCATTGATTTAGTTGACTGGCCTGTTTGGGCGAAAATGGTCACTGTCAGGAGACATCTACTGGCTCTTTACAGATAAACACAAAAGGCAACTTTTGGGGAGCGACTCGCCTCTCATTTGAAGTCCTACATGCTCCAGTAGGTGGCGACAATGCAAATGGTATGCAGAGCCGTATGTACGACGCATTACTGAATGCGAGTCTAATATGTAATGTGCAAAAAAGTTATGAAAGTGGGGAAGAAAGATAAAATGGAAAATGGATTACTCATGTCTTGCTGTGTTCTTACTTAGTGTACTAGTTTATGAATATAGTTCAGAAATCTCATAGGATGCATGAAGAACGAGACAGATCAAGAAGCTCCAGGGTGAACCTTTTCTAAATGGCAAGAGCTCTTAGAACGCGAAGCGTGCAAAAGTGAGGTTGACCTGGCTTTGCTGTAATTGTAAGTTTTCCTACACTGTGCCTGTCTTCGCAGAATAATTTGTAGCCCTGTTTATTCCCAAAGAGTATAGAAGCCTAGCAAATATAGTAGGCTAACTGATGTAAGAACAGCCAACGTTGTATGGACTGAATTAGGGGTGGGCGGTATAAAAGGTATAGACGGTATGTGGTATAAATTTGGCCAACGGTAGAGATTTTGGGTTATACCTTCCTATTGCGATAGTTCATTGTGTCACCACAACAAGGAAGGAGGAAAAATGGCTGCGAGCAGTGAACAAATGGAGGAGGAGGAGCTTGTGAAAAAGACCGGCTCAACTTCTGTAATCTGGTCATGGTTTGGCTACAAGGTGTCGGATACTGAACAGGAAAACATAATCTGCAGAATATGGCAGGCGACAGTGATCGCAAAACATGGCAACACAAGCAATCTGTTCTACCACCTAAAAGCCTGACATGTTATCAAGTACGAAGAAAGCCAACGAATGCGTGGCGACACTCAAAAGCCAAGCCAGTCTTCAAGTGGGAGGAAAAAAGTTAGCACTACACACCAGCAGTCCATCACCCAGGCATTTTCAAAAGGCCTAGCTTATGATATGAAAAAAAAAAAGCCAGCGGTGGATTGACATAACGAAGTCCATCGCAATATTCTTGTGCAAAGACATGGTGCCTTTCCAAATCGTAGAGAGAAGCAGCTTTTTAGGCATGGTGAAGACGCTTGATCAACGGTACATGGTACCAAATTTTCTTGTAGTAATAATCTTGACTTATGTTATTTAGTAGCTTAAAAAACAGCTTCCTGCTTCAATGATTTTTCCATGTGCTCTGGTGACCATTAAGAAGCTGTTAATACTGTTAACAGTTAATACTATTACATACCAAAGTATACCGTGATGTATACCGTCTACGGTTCAAATTATACCGTGATATAAATTTTAGGCTATATCGCCCACCCCTAGACTGAATGACATTGGGGTATGTGTGAGGCTGCATGATTGCTGGCTCTTTTGAAAATAAATGCATAGTGTGTGTAGGTACAGCAGTGGGGGGGGGTGTTCATTCTCTTCGTGGAGCTCCCCCTATACCTTTAGGCTTGGCTAGAGTTGGCTAGAGTTGCTGAGCGCCTCTTTAAAACCATCAAATGACGATGACTTTTTAAAACAGCCAAATGTGCAAATGTTGTATCAGGAAAAAAGGCATCTAATAAACCATAACATCATCTAATAATCCATTGTGAAAATACTGCGAGTCACTGGAGCACTGTTTCAAGTCTGCCAAGTGATTGTATGCCTATTGAAACAGGAAACAACAAAGTGCACTTGATTCTGAGTTTACACACCCTGAGGGTTTATGTTTTTGGCTGATGTCATTGAGTAGTAATCCAAGTGCCTTTGAAGTCCTCAGCTCTGCCAAACCAATGCTGGGTACAGCCAGGCTCATCCAACTTTGCTTTTAAAGCCTTCTGATGGCTTGCTGTTCACTGTGTAAATTAAAGTCCCATTCAATGTGCTCCTATCAAAAAGCCTTTGCTGTAGAGCAAAGTCTTCCTTACCTGCCAGGCGTGCCTCGATATTCTGGAGACCTTCCTTCAACTGCTGATTGCCAGGCTCCTGACGAATGCCCTCCTGGTAAGTTGTTTTAGCATCCTCAAATCTCCCGAGGAACTCGAGAGCTGCAGCTTTTCTCGAGTAACCCTGAGGAGAGACAAAAAACGAATGCAGATATTAGACAAATGCTGGTGCCTGTAAAGCCAGACAGCGCAATCAATTCTATTCACCATCGTTGTGTGAACTACGATATGTAGGAGAGGAATAATTTCAAGTGGTAGGGCAGAAAAGGATATTCATACTCTTCTTCCAGTAATCACGTCTATTTAGCTAGTTAACAATCAACACTCCAAACCCAGCCACGTCAAAATACAAACAGAAGCCCCTGTGCCCCACTCACACATATACCATCACCACCACCTTTTTTGCAAAACCAACCTTGCCCCAGTCAGGCTTGATCTTGATAGTCTGACATGCATCCTTCAAGGCATTTTCATAGTCTCCCTTCTTGGCGTATGCGGCTGAGCGGTTACTGAACAGCACATGGTTGTTGGGGTCCAGGGCCAGTGCCTCGGTATAGCAGCGCACGGCCTCAGTGATGTTCCCGGCACTGAGTGCCTTGTTGCCCTCATCTTTCAGCTGTGCCACCTGAGTGGGGAGAGGACAGTTCAGGAGCGATATTAGGGAACCTTACTATGGCAGGACAAGGAGAGGTGGGGGTGGGGGTGTGGGGAGGATGGAACTGGAAGATTTGAACATAAGCATAAGGAGAATGTTACAGTTTGTCTTCAGTGTGAAGACAAGACACTGAACATACAGCTGCTATGGTGCTGCCTGTCAGTAGCTGAACACTCACAGCATCTGCAGTTTAATAAGTCACTACATTTTGCGACATCTTCCTATAAGTGTGTGGCATATAGCCTAGGCCTAAAACATAACACGATGGTTTGTCACCTGGTACTCAATGCATATCAGATGGCAGTCAGAGAAAAATCTGTGGAATTTTCACGTGGACAAAACAAATGCAAGTAAATCTGTACTGTTGATCTGCTTATTAACATCAGGTCCTATTTTTGGAAATCATATTTGTTTTTGGAAATTACAAAATACAAATCTATTATAGGTCTACAGTAAAGATCAGAGGCTCACTTCTTCACCCAAATATGATCGGTGAACCATACTTACAATAATGAAAATGTTGTAAACATTTCTTTCTGCGTTCAGTCAAAAAATGATCAACTGTAAGTACAAAGCATCACCTGCCTTGAAGGACTTGTCTTTAAAAGCAGCAGCTGAGTTTAACAACTGGCATGGATCACCATCAGCTGTCCCTGACACTCGAGTCAAGGCATCGTCACCCAATAAGAGACGAGCACATTTCTGCTCAATTAATGCTGCTGTGGGAATGCATAGACCAACTTTAAGTTTTCTCAAAGATGTTGCCCAACTGCTGGAGTAATGCACTTATGATCTCTCTATCTGAAGGTGCACTTCTGTGATTGGCGAATAAGATGCACCCGCTGGCAAAAGATTGAGAGCATTTTCGCAGCAGGTGGCAATTTCAAAGGGTTAAATCCTCTAATTCATTCTGTCTAAGAAACCTGCACGGCTAAAACCCACTGTCCGGCAACACGCGCTACTACAGGACCACAGCAAGATGTTATAGCAAAAGAGAGGATTCACCTTGCTAGCCACCTAACACGGGCTACAGCTATCTGGTGGCTGACTAGCTTGCAAGTCTCGCTAGCCAGAACATCCGAGTCTAACTGATGAATATTAATAATGCTTGCTTACAGCATTTAATGGGCACATGAACTAACTTCATCAAATTACCCGACCAACGTTAGGAAGCTAAATATACTGGTACATTTGATAAAATACGCCGTTCGTGTTTTTGTACGGTAGTATAACGTTACCATTAACGCAGCAAATTGGAAGAAACTAACTTGGACACATTTCTTAGCCAGGTAGCTGAGGTCAGAACATTTCTAAGACCACGCACTTCCTTGCACAAGTTTGTCAATAAGCACATGCGAGAGTTTTCAAATACTTTAATGGCTGGTCAGTCAGGTAGCTAAACCATTTGTCCGCAGTGGATTTGACGTTCTCCGGTGAAAGTTGACATGTGATGGCGATTCAATGCTGCTACATGCCATCCAGCATAAACGTTAGCTTGTGCACTCAAGATTTCCCAGACCTTGACCTAAAGACTTTGTGAGCAGCTATACTATAGCACATGTTAATCAAAGTTCATCAATCCAAGGCGTACTTATTTTTAATTTGAACACATAAGATGTATGTAATGATTATGTTTGCGTTAACGTTATCATTTCAATGAGCTAACGTAATCTTGCTAAGCTAGTTAGCTAACAATGAATGCAACGTTAACACTACTGCAGTACCTCAAGATAATTAGTCTTATCGCTGGTGCTCATCAAAATTTTATAACAATTCAACACCAAAAGCTGAACTTAATCGACACCGACAACTGGCAAATTATTAATGTCAAAACATTTCACGACAGTTGTTCGCTACTTACTTTCTCCATGGTGTGACCATGAGGTTCCAGAAACTACTGTGAAACGATAGCGGATGAGCTCCGCCTCTGCACTAGGGGAACCGGTTGCCAGATACGGAAGATTTCAGCTACCAGAATTTTGCCGATCTCTGTTCTTTGTAAGTTGCCTCTACCCTTTCCTCTCCTCAATAAAGGGGAATGATTTCCTCTTGTCGGAAAAGGTCACTCTGACGAGTCGCACTCGATCGTTATGAGATATCTTCAGAGAATGTCATTATGCCATTAACATTCTAGATGATTCCTTGAACTCTAGAAGCTTCTGGAAACCAGACTGCAAAAAATATTCAGTGGGATCCGCAACAGTTCTGTATCTCCTCCTCCTTAAATGTCTAAAAGTCTAGTTAAAGGTCAGAACCGTCAGCCTCAGGGTCAGAAGAATTCTTCTCAAATATGTTGCAGAATAACTTTTCAGTTCTAAGATGACGGTAAACAAAGGCCTTACCTAACTGTCTTGCATATGAAAGAGATAGCGTATGACATTTCTGGCAAAGACGGCAGCACAGATGGTCATTCAGAGTTTGGACTTTCCAGAGCAAACTGTAGCCTATGATGTCATGGGCACAATCTCAACCGACAGTGATGGTGCATGGCTGTGCTTAGCCCATCTGGACTAGCAGGGGTACAGCTGCAGCTCTTGTCAGGGTCTGATGACCTATGCAGTGGCAGCTGAGGTAGATTAGATAAGATTAGATTAGATAAGAGAGATGGTGGTCCTAGCTATCTCCTAAGGCTCCAAGGCAGGGGACGCCTTTCAGGTCGCAGTCAATAGGCCTATATCTAGCTGAGATAAAGAGTACTGGGCACCAGTCTATTTTGTGATACTTTTTGAACACCATCAGAGAAAGAGCACTACGCAGGTGACATGCGATGCTTTCCAGGGCCCGAGCCATGATCACAGATATGCTGAAACTGACCTGACTGACAAATTGCCTCTGCCACCTGTCTTCCAGGTTGGCCCAGCACACATGATGTTTTGTGCCTGTAGATGTACTGGGTGTATTTATGTCAAGGGATGTATTGAGGTTCTGCAACTGCATTTTTAGTGAACACCTTCTAATGATGCTGGAGTGTTTCCTTCATAACTGGTCAACTTTGTTTGCCATGTCAACCACAGATCCTCCTCTGGTGCATTTCCCTCCAAAGGTGCCTCTCCACAGGGTCAGTCTCAAGGAGCCTATCCCCACTGCAATGAGCCTGTCCCATTGCCACTGCTTTTCCATTGTTGTGGATGTGGTTGTCTCAGCTGACAGGCAGTCAGAGCAGAGGCTGGTCCTGAAGATCTCTGAGAGGAGGCCTCTTCTCGCAGGGGCACCTGTATCGGCAAGTCTTGTGCGTGGTCCTGGGGTAGCGGTGGGAATTGACGGGGTTTTATCAGTATCTGCTTATCAGTCAAATTCTCTTATCAATTCCTTACTGTTCAGAACGTATTCTACACAGGTTATCAGCACATAGGCCTGTAATATAGCCTACACTACTAAGGTGAGCATAGTAGCTTATTAGAATGAAGGAAACCATGTAGAACTGTGTTATCTATTTCAATTTTGGTTTCAGAAAGACCCGCTGACCGTGATCTGAAAAACATGCTGGCACTGATAAGAGGAGGGGTACGATTCCAGGGAACTGAAGCATTTGATTCTTGGTTCTACTCAATTCCTAGTTCTCGATTCCCACCTCTATTGTAGTGGCAGCTGGGTATTGTCATGGTGTTGGAATGTACCACTTATTATCCATTTTTGGGGGGAATGTTTATACCCACTGTTTCTCTGTCCAACTGAGCTTGTTGTGGGGTCATGAATGGTTCCTGTCTTGTTAAGTGTCTCAGAGTAACAGCCCTCCAGCAGTGCTGCAGTCTAGTTTGCTGTAGTGGATTTACTGCTGTAGTAGGTATACTGTCTGTGACTGTAGTGTTTATACTGTCTTGCACTGTTACAGCGTTGTCAGTATTGTAGTCTATGTTTTACTGGATATACGCAAACCCTTTTAAGTGGTTATAACCTTTTAAGTGGTTATATGCAGCCCTGTTCATTTGTGCTCCCACAATACTCCAGTTTCCAGTTCAAGAGAGAAGACCAAGAAGGTCTCCAGTGACCCACTTTTCACACCACAGGTCGTGCAGCAAAGTGAGCAATTTGCAGGTCTCTCTTTAGCTCACTGGACCATTTAATATTGATACCGAGGCAAAGTTAGCAACACGCAGCCTACACACTTTGCCTTAGGCTTCTGTACCGTTTATTGCAGGAACAAAGGGGAAACTGAATAGCCTATATTACACAACAAATGCTAACACATGGTCTATATGGTATGATCCTATTTCCTTTGACAAACCGGGGCAGTCAAACAGAACTAAAAACTATAACATCCTCAATAACAAACACTTCCAATATTATGGGATAAAAATACATTACACACATGTAAACAAGTGCAAACCCTTTCAACACACCACATAAAAGTATGAAACAGCATGACAGATTAAAGAAAAAAGAAAAACAGTTGATGATACTCACAACCTCTACTGGAGAAACAAATATGGAATCAATATCTACTAAACTGACAAAAATATATACATACATTTTTTAAAAACGACAGATTCCCACTGAGACTTATGAATCAGCTGATGTTGATTCATGTCAGTCATGCAAGTCTTTGAGGGCTTAGGGCTTAGAAAGACATTAGGATTCAGGTACATGTATAACTGACAAAAATGAATTTTGTGTTACAAACTACTACACAACTGACTTGATTTTTTGAACTCAAATGATGTAACACACCTTTGAGGGATCTTTGAGTGATCCCTTGAACCTAATTTTTAACTATGGTGGGTTTGATTGTGCTAGAACATTTTTCTCAGGAATCAATTTACAGGCCAGTAAGTTGTTATTGCAAATTCTAAATATAAACTGTATAAAACTGTATTCACTGTAACAACATGCATCACAGACAAATTATTAATGCTACAGCTCCATCACGAGAGGCTATGTGACAGACAGTGGCCAGCAGATGGCAACATTTGAACACTAATACTAGTTGTTAGAGAGATTTCTCTGTCTCCCTCCCTCCCTGTAGTGTGTGTGTCTTCATGATCTGGTGAATGGATGGATACATACATGCTATGGTGGTGTTGCAGTAGCTGTGTATGTTATTAAGATTTATACTGCTTGTGGGAATGGATGTGAATGTCCAGGTGAAATGAGGCATGATTTTGTCTGCGGCTGCTGCTGCTGCTGTACATCAGCTCTGCCTGCATCAGCACAGGCACAGACAACTGGCCCAACCCCATTACCATGTCTTTATGGGACATAATATTTTCACATCATCAGGACAAGTGTAGGTTACTTTATGCTTGTATCTTTGTTTTCTGTACAGTTTTAAGAAGTCAGTTCTTTTTTTAGGTGAATTAGGTGAATCTTTTTTTAGAAAATATATATGTAAGTGTCAGCTGGTTAGTCAGAGCATATAGCATGCTAATTTATAAGGCAAATGTCTGATGCTCTTAACATATTCTCACAACAAAAACAGAGTATAAATAACCATCACATGAGATATGTTGTGTTTTGTCATTTGTAATTACATTGTAGCGCTTTTTGGTATACTTTAAAAGACAGATTGTCTTATAGATATCTCATATAGATTTTGGTTTCACCCAAAAGATACTTACTGTACAGTCTGTGGGATATGACACCAAAATTATAGTAATGTTTCAGTGATAATGTTATGAGTTTAGGGATTTTGCTAATAAATATCAATAACATGTCTTGGCATAAAAGCACAAATTGTGCACAGATGCTTTTAAAACATACCCTTGAGGCTTTGAACAAGACCATAACAAAAATGATTGTAGCATGTGAGCATCAGCGTTTCACTTCAAAACATCAACCCCTTTTTTTCCGTCATATAGTCCACAGTTGTTATCCAGGCCTTGACAGCTGTTTGAACTGAAACAGTGCTTTTTAGCCTCATTCTCATTTCACTGAAACTGTCAGAATAAGGCCTGAAGAGTAAAGGAGATCGACATCACCATCCATCCATCCTGATATGAAAAAAGTCAATAGATGTCATCTTTCACACGAGCACAAACAAGGGATAAGGGGGCAATTGTAATTTATTTAGACAGGACAAATGTACCACTGAAGCAACAAAGAGCGAGAGAATGCTTCGCGCTATCTCTTCATCAGTTGGGAGGTTTTTTCCCCCCTCCCTCTGTCAAATGGCAGGAAAAAAACGGGAAGGGAAAATGAAACACTAGTTTCTATGTGCTCGTGTGTTTCTGTATGACTATGTTTGTGTACACACTGGTGACTGTGTCCAAGTGTGTGTTGGGTACGAGAGAGAGAGAGAGAGAGTGAATGAGTGAGTGAGTGGGTGAGTGAGTGAGAGAAAGAGAGAGAGTCTTTCACAGCTCACTGCACAGCTAGATTGCCTGCAGAAGAAGCGAGAGAAAAATGAGAGAGGCCGTGCCAAAGAAAGAGAGAAACGACAGAGTACTCGGCCTAGGAAAGAGAAAGAGAGAGGGAGAGAGAGAGAGCGTGATAAACACTGAAATATAAAAAGTGAAACTGCTCCCATTAAAGTAAGGATTGCAATATGGAGCGCAGCAGAAGCAGAGGGGTGATACAACCTTGCCCATTATGAGGCACAGCAAATACAGTAATTACCAGCGCACATCATTTTAATATCTGCTAACTAAATAAGGAGGGGAGGAAATAACTTCTCCTTGTGCAAGGCAAACGCCACGAGAGGCATGGAAATGGGGTTGACTTGAGCCCTGCAGAGGTGACGGATCCCAAGCCAACAACAACAACAAAAAAAAAAAGAGCTTAAATGGGGTGGGGTGGAGAGTGTGGCGTAGTAGTGGTGGTGATTGGTTTGGAAGAGAGAGAGAGATTGAGAAATGGAGAGAGACAGGGAGAGAGAGTCTGGCCGTGTGGCAAGGCCCATCGATTGATTTATTCCGACCGCATCGATCAGTGGACAGCCCTGTCCGTGTGGAAAAGCGTGAGGATTAAAGCACTGGCTCGTGTAATGAATGGCTCTCGTGCACCATGGAGAGCGGGGTCGGCAGTAAATCAGCTTTGCACGGCCCAGACCGGACAGTGTCCTGGAAGCACGGGCCTTATGGTGTATGAGTGTGTGTGTGTGTGTGTGTGTGTGTGTGTGTGTGTGTGTGTATGTGTGCTGATGAGGGATTTGTTTAGATTTCCCTCAGCTATACGGCAGTCCCTTTTCTATTTCATTCCAACAGCTTTTGTACAGGGCAAAACACAGTTCTCCACACATTACAGTCACACAGGTGCAACAGGCACATTATGGGAGCTGTCTCAATAATAAAAAAAACAGGACCTCGCTGTAAACAGAACTCCAATGCAGCTCTTATTTGATCGTGATCATGACATATTACCTTGACTTCTCTAATTGTTTTTTCTTCAAACCTCAAACAGATAAGCCAGCATCCATTTATCATGTTTTTTTCCCAATAGATCGGCTTTTAGCTATAATGGAGTTTGGGGTGTAATTAGGCACTTTGTATTCTTTTTTCCCCACTCTAAATACCACATATTGCTCAAGGCAAATCTGCCAGGTCTACAGTAGCCTGGAAAAAAATTGGATTGATTGATTGATTTGTGTATGTCAGTTGAAGGACACAGACAAAGAGACATTCCTCAGCAGAGTGGAAGTAGGGTAAAGGGGGTGGAGGGGGTTGGAGGTAATGGCGGTGTGTGTGTCTGTGTGTGTTTTGGGCGGTGGGGTTGGGGTGGTTGGGGGTGCAGATGGATGGAGGAATAAATCGGGGACAGAGAGAGGGAGACGGTTGGGGTGGGGTGGAGGGTGGAGACAGAGAAAAATGAAGAAGGAGACACGGGACAGATTGTCACACACACACACACACACAAACACACACACACAAACACAAACACAAACACACTCACCCACACAGCACACTAACCTAGCACGCACACATACACACTGACCTCATCCTCACTCAGCACTGATCAATACAAAAAGCAGGCTGTTTGTGTCGGCCCCGTCTAAGTGCACATTGAGGGAGGTGGGGGGCACACCTCCAGCCTTGCCCAGTGATCCCCCAGTCCTCCCAATGCTTTGATTAAACGTGGCACCTCCAATAATTCTGTGAACCATTGCAACGTGATGTGCCCTGGGCACTTGGACCTTGCTCTCTGCATGAGTGGGAGCAAAACATCAGTCTTTCCTGTATGACTACAAGCTCTCCAGCTGGACGATGCCTCTGTATGTTTGCCTCTGTATTTGTCCAGATCTAATGTGCTGTTGCAGACTTTTTTGTCACTGCAAGTAGGTATGTGTTCACTGAAATACACAATGGATCAGCTCTCTGTTGTAAGTAATGGCCTTTTTTAGGAAGTCTAAGCATGTATTGAGTACAAAAGTGACATTTTCTTCTACTGTGATGTATTTATGTGCAACATTTTGGATGAATGATTGTAATCTGTTTATAATACCCCAATGGACAATGCCACATATTTCTTGCAACCAGCATGAAACGCAGCATGAGAGGGTAAGAGCAGAGCGAGAGGCACAAGTGTTTGTTGTCGAGGCCTCATTTGCCAATACAGAAGATCATTGAAAAGTTTATATTGTGATGTTATGCGACACTCTCACTTATGCAGACCAGAACAATTCACGTTTGGTCCCAATGTAACGTATTATGTTGCTCTATCTTGGTCAGTATTCAATGATCTTTGATGAAACCAGCAATTTTCATGGGATGCTAACATAGAGGATCAATGCTGCCACATGCATCACAAATCAAAACATGCATCCTTGTTATTTTTTAGTGAAATTATGGTTGATTATTAAATAATCACTAAAGGAGCCCTAATAATGTTATTTATCTTAAATATATATATTATTTGATATAACATAATTATGCATCCAACAAAATATTATCGTCTGAGTATTTTCAGTGCTAGACAAAACAATTCAAATGAAAATCCTTTTCGAGGATCCATGCTGGCACAAGTAGACCAACAAACAGTGGAATATTGTGTGTGTGTGTGTGTGTGTGTGTGTGTGTGTGTGTGTGTGTGTGTGTGTGTGTGTGTGTGTGCTGGCAAGTGCCCGCATGTGCATACAGGTGAAGGCCAGCAAGGGAAAAATCAATACATCCGTAATCACCTGTAGTCAGCGCACAGCTGGGACTCCCTTTCCAGAGATTATTGTGTTTCAGTACAACTCTGGCTCAACCCATCAGTCCTCAGAGTCACTGTTCTTTTCTGCACAAATTAGACACCTACACAAGAGATACCAGTGTGCACACACACACACACACACACAGGCTCTAATGTTTGCATTTTTCTGTCTTCGCTGCTCCTATAACAATTCACAGAAATATTTAGATACACTTTTGTATTGTATACTGACCATACATTGTGCATTGTGTCCAAATTGCATTTCCATAAAGAATATAATTTGAATGATAATACTTGCGTTAGACCCACACATGTGACATGAAAAGGATGTTGTGAATATACATCAAACCAGAGAGATTTCAGTACATTTCGCCTTTAATCACATAGAAAAGAAACATACTTTATACAAAATAGTTTTTTTTTTCTCTTTGACTTATATCACAGAGTCCAGCAAAGGAAGAGGGAGCAATGTTTTAAACGCAACAGCCTACAAAAACAAAACAAAACAAAAAAACAACCTTACAGTGGAAACATTTCTGAAAGACCAAATAAGTCACTCTCTGATTAACAGTCAATGTCTTTTCTTTTTGTGTTGAAAACTAAAGATGAACAAAGTAATAGCAGTAATAGTTGTTGTAGTATTCCACAATCGACACTGGCTCATGTTCTTGTCTCATTTGTGTTGTCCATGAAGGATACCTGCATCCATCCTTGCAGACTCAAGACATCCTCTCTCTGCGGCACCATCAGGAAAAGGCACATTATTTCCTGACAGTGCAGCAGAAAGACAAGGGGGGGGTGTGTGTGAGAGAGAGAGAGAGAAAGAGAGACAGAGAGAGAGAGAGAGAGAGAGAGGGGGGAGAGGGAGGACGAGAGAGCACACAAGGTCAGCATGTTTGGCCATTTTCAACACGGCATCCATACGGACGGCATGTGGCGCAGCCCAAGAGTAATTACTGTGGCCTCCGGAAAAACAGCGTAGCCATTATCACACTCGCAGACAGGCGCTCGCGAGGCTGTACAGCCTCGCCTCTATCACTCAGATGCAGAGAAAGCCAGAGAGAGAGAGAGAAAGAGGGAGAGAGAGAGAGGAAGGGAGAGGAGAGTGGGGCGTAACATTGATGATGGTGGTGGCAGGGCGAGAAGGATGTTGGTGGAAGTGGACCATCACACCGACATGGTCTAAGGCGGAGGTGAGGGAGAAAAAGAAGGAGGACTCAGCGTTGTAGTCTCAAATGAACCTCGCTGAGAGCTCAATTATGGCGCAATAGGAGAGGAGAGACGGCTGTCTATTTGCACAGAACACAGAGGAGGCAAACACTTTTCTAGCAGAGCCAGGACTCGGCTGGGGGGGGGCAGGGGCGGGGGGGGACATCTGTGTTAATGGACTGCAGGTGGAACAACTGCTGGTCCGAATCGGCAGGAGCTGCAGAATCTGCAGATGGTATCAATAAATAAATAAATAAATAAGATAAATAAATAAATAGTCACATAAATACCTGCTGCCATCACCAAGCTCCTCTCGAAAGTCTCACAAAGACTAAGGGACCCATGGACATGCCTGCACACAGGCACACACCACACACACACACACACACACACACACACACACACGCAGGCTTTTTGTAGGCCCTACATGAAAGAATAACACATCAAAGAATGTGTTTGTGGACACAGGGAATTCTGGAAAATGGATGATGAGATAAACAAGGCTATCTTCTTAAACGGAAGTTAGGCATCACTTCTGTGTGTGTTGTGTACTTCACTGCACCAGGGTCATCCATAGGCTACAGTAGGCTACATCAGTCAATGTGTGAAAATCAGTGTTGTAATTTGTACTCAAGCAGAGAATACAGTCGTAATAATAGTGATAAAAATGAGAGACATCACAGTGCACATCTCAAATTGTGGGAAAAAAAATGTTTGTGTTGCACTTTCAATGGAGCCTCTCTTAAGGACAGCAAAGGTAGCAGTGAGCAAGGACATAAAAGTGCTGGCATATGAAATATTTGTAGGGGCTCATGAACATAAACTGAGTAGAAATGTGCTGACGCTATCGATGTTAGTCAAACCACATCTGTGGTACATAAAGAAAAATATGGTCTCGGTTGCACCAGCAATGGAGAAAACTCCTTTTTCTCAGCCTCCCAGCACAAACACAGCCCTGCGTTCCTGTCCTACAGGAAAGACAAAGAAGTACAATTTGTTTCCATCTTTCAAACAGTGCAGTTATAAATGGTTCTGTGAACAGAGTCTGTGGAGGACACTAATGCAATGTGAGATATCAGGCTATGACAAACAGGTTTATGCATGGGTGAACTTCACTGCTCCCAAGCTATCATTTTACTTCATCTTTCAACTCTCATCTGTCTTCGGGTCTTCGGGTTTATCCCTCTCTCTCTCTCTTCCCCTTTGCTTTTCTCTCACTTCATGTGCCTGTACTAAAGAATGCCTGTTAAGTGCTGCTTCTTTTTCCATTAGAAGTGCCGTGAGGCGGGCGGACCGGGCACAGAGGAGCCGAGTTCTCCTGGAAGCCTCCTAACACACACACACACACACACACTCACTGGCTGGGCTGAGCCTAGCCTAGTTGAGCTATTGGCCCTTCTTTCACCTTTACATTCTCCTAAACCTTCCCACAGTGCGGGTCCACAGTGAAGCGGTTTGTGTTTTTTTTTTTTTTTTTTTTTTTTTTTTCAATGTCAAGTTTACTCTAGTCTCCCTGATGGCTCCCACCACTGACACCAACTCGCTCGGGACAGGGTTCCGAAACGACCTGGGAGAGGAGGACAGGAGACCTTGCGCTATTATCTGGTAATGTGTTTGGCTCGGAGCAGGTGATTAGCACAGGCTAATTTCAGACTCAGACATAAACTGTCATCCTCTCCCCTCTGCCAACTGATCCTTTGGGAATTTGCAAGTATCCAGAGTTCAGTGAGACTCATACAGTCTCTCTGAAGTGCTACGTTGCAACTACAAAGGACTCACATTTTGTTATCTTTTTGTATAGCCTTGTGTAACACCGCTCTCTTTATTTTTTGCCACAACCCACCTGGAAACAATTAAGCCTTCAGGCTTCAGCTATAAGAATTTCCCAGCGAGTGTGTAAATGAAGTATTGAAAGCCCTGACCCTCTCATACATATCATTATTCTAATTGGCATACTGTCACATTCCCAACTGGCATATTCAATATCTAAATTCCCTCAAAGCCCCAAGGGGTAATTTGTCTATTACTATTGATGGTCTGTAGTACTCAAAATTACATAAAAAAAAAGAAAAGCATGAGATCACATACATAAAGGTAAATTGTGTAATTTGGTGGAAAATCGCTACTTGGGAACATAGAATTATTTTTCACAAAAAGATGTCCATTAATAAGTGTAGGTTTATATCTTTATCTACACACATGGATTGCATTCAATACAATGCTGAGATTTACTCTTCAAAATGTTTAAGAGTCAACCAATCACAATAGGAACCCTTTCACAGATTTACACAGTACTTGGGGTCAGATCAGACTTTAAAGGGCCAAGTTAAAAACACAGTATTTCATTAGGCATGTACTGTAAGCTCGCTGGCAAGTGACGACATTTGAGGCATTACGAAAGCATGTGGTGGGCTCCTTTTCCGACACAGACAGATAGACAGACTGACTGACTGACCGACTGGCTATCCAGGTATGTTATGAATCTGCATTTTGCGGGGAGATACAGTACAAATCAAGTCCCCTTTCATGGTGCAACAATCATCTACGGCGAGTAGATTAGGCTTCTCCCTCCAGAGCCAAATGTCAGCTGATCCATAAATATCCCACACCAAGTCCTTTCATCATAAAAATGCCTTACTGCAGCAATCAGTTTCCTCTGTGTGCTGAGCCGGAGCTGGAGAGAGCCAGAAAGATAGGGAAAGAGAGAAAAAGAGAACCCACAGGATGTAGTGTCCTTTTCCGTGTTCTTTCTCGATGACTGCTGTAGCCTTTTACGGCATGGCAACTGCTGGAGGCCATGGACAGCTAACCTCTTGCGCCTTGGAGTTCACAGTTTTAGATTCTGGCGCGGCTGCTTATTTGTGTGTGTGTGTGTGTGTGTGTGTGTGTGTGTGTGTGTGTGTGTGTGAGAGAGAGAGTGTGTGTGTAGTCGACCTGAATAGCCTGTGCAAGCAAAGAAAGAAAAGCTACACTGGTCTGTGTGCAAAGTCTTTTTTTTAAAGAGGTTAGCTGCTTCTGTGCAAGGCTGCTTTGGCAGTCACCTCTCCCATTGAGAGAGAGAGAGAGAGAGAGAGAGAGACAGAGAGAGAGAGAAAGAGAGAGAGAGAGAGAGAGAACACGTGGGAACAGTGTAACGACACCGATCATTACCAGAGTGCGAAACTAGCAGTTGGTGTTGACACCTGAAATGCTGCGTTCACCGCCACAGCCTTTTGCGCACAGAGGGAGGGAGGCTTCCCAGGGGCACAGGAGCCAATTAAAAGTTTCCGTGCCGTAAACAGCGGGGCGAAGTTGGAATGGAAACCAGAAGGCACAAAGGGGTGCTTCACAACCCATGCTGATAGAAAAAAAAAAAATCTGTGCATCTATAGAGTACAGGACATTTCTAACTGTGAGGTGAGGTCCATCACGTGTAGGAGTAATCTAAATCTGGGATGCCACCTTCTCTGTAGCCACGGTTCGTTCCGTAGCCAGCGGTGTTAGTCATGGGGTGGGGGGGTTTGTATAGTCCTGTGCCGTTCGGAGGGAATATGGTGTGTATGATGTAGTCTTCGCGAAGTGGTTTTGGCTGCAGAGGCTGCCTGGTGGCCATGGGGGTCATTTGGAAGCCCGGGCCGCGTATCTCAAGAATGGTGGTGTCCTTCTTCGTTCCGGATTCGATGTAGTCGTCGTAGTTCTTGCTCTTGCGCGAGTTGTTGCGGGTATAGTGGTCTCGGGAAGAGAGGCAACCCGCTCGATGGCTGTACCAGCAGAATATCGCCAGGATGAGAGCTAGGGACACCAGAGCCGTTGCCCCGCCGATGATGCCTGCGAGGGGCAACGTGGTCAGGTGCTCAGAGCCCTGGCCTTCCTCCTGGCTAGCGTCCTGGCTGGGATCGGCCGTCTCAGTCTTGGCGCATACGGGCTCAGAGTCCGAGTCGGCGTCCTCGCCCGTCATGCTACTTTTGCCCATTCCCGAGTTTGCAGCAGCCAACGGCACAATGCAGATGACGTAGACGGAGCGCGACTGCAGGGCGGTGAGCAGGTATTCGCGTCTGTCCGACTGCACCAGCGTCTCGGTGATGGAGCCCATGGCCGCGCTGGTGCCCTGCCGCAGCCAGCTGAGCCGGAAGGAAGAGGAGGGCTGTGCCACGCTCCACGTCACGCGTATGCTGTCGTGTGACAGGGCCTTGACGTTGAGCGCCAGGTTCTTGCCCACAGCACTGCTGCTTAGCTTGTAGTCGAGCCCCGTGTCCGGGAAGCCCAGGCTGGGTCTCCGCGAACGCAGCGTAAACAGAGAGCCCTGGAGCGGGGAGAGGGTGGTGGAGCTGGTTGCTGCACCACCACCACCACCACCACCACCACCGCCTCCCCCTGCCGTCCTATCTCTGCTCCCAGTTGCCCCGGCGGCGGGGGCGGTCGACTCGCACTCTTCCATCTGGCTGGTGAGGTCCCTCAGAGCCTTGTCTCGCACCCTCTCTGGCCCCTGGCAAGTCAGCCCACGGACGGTGATGGTGTTGCCTCGGGCGTGCAGCCAATCGTGGAGCCAGCGGAGGTTGCACGTGCAGTACCAGGGGTTCCCACGCACCAGCAGCTGGGCCAGGCTGTCCAAGTCCCGGAACAGCCCCCGGGGCAGTGTGGTGAGGTTGTTTCCGGAAAGGTCCAGCCTCTGTAGCCGCCGCATGCCGTCCAGGGAGCCCCGGGGCATGTGGGTGATGGCGTTGTCCTGCAAGGAGAGCCTCTGCAGGTGGGCGGTGGGCAGGTTGAGTGGCGGCCGCTGCAGCGAGTTGCGCACCAAGGACAGCTCCGTGAGGTTGGAGAGGCGGGCGAAGGTGTCGTCGGCAATGCGCTGGTTGGCCAGCAGGTTTCCGTCGAGCACCAGACGCCGCAGCGAGGAGAGGCCGCGGAAGGCGTGTGTGGGGATGGTGGAGATGCGGTTGTCATCCAGCCGCAGTTCCTCCAGCGAGGCGGGCAACCCCGACGGAATGCTGGACAGGTGGTTGCGCGAGAGGAAGAGCAGCCGCAGCCGAGGGTTGTCCACGAACGCCTGGTCCTCGATGCTGACCGTGGAGACGGAGTTGTCGTCCAGGTGCAGCTTCTCGAGCAAGGGGAGGCGGGCGAGGGCGGCGCGTGGCAACACACGGATGTTGTTGTCCTGCAGGTGGAGCTCGCGTAGCGACGCCGGCAGGTGCATGGGGAAGTTGTCCAGCTCGTTGTCGTAGAGGTAGATGACGCGAACCGTGGTGAGGTGCTCCAGCGACGTGGGCAGGCCGGCGTTGTCGATGTGGTTGTTCTGTAGGTAGAGGACGGTGGCTGAGGGCGGCAGCGGCGGAATGGCGCTCAGGCCTCGGTCGTTGCAGTAGATGAAGTCCTCGTCGCATCGGCATACAGAGGGACAATACGGGTCCCCCGCGTCCAAGTCTCCCAGGCCCTGTGCCGCAGCGACGCTAAACTCTAGCAACTCCACCATTAAAGTCAGACACAGCAGAAGCATGAGGAGCCAATCACGGGAATCTGACGCTCCTTCAAGGGCCATGTTGCTGCTCCTCTCTCTCCCCCTGTCCTTCAGGTCCTCTGATTGATTCTTCTATTGTCGGCCCCAATTTCTTGCCGCGTCTGTGCAGAGGCGGCGTCTCCTCCTCGCCACAATGAACGCCGAGTGCCTATTTATCTCGAGTCCCTCCTGCTAGCAATCCAGCTTCACCAGCCTGTGGAAAATTCCAGAAAAGAGTCTTCATGTTAGTAACCCTGTAAATTATTTGCATAATCACATATGGTTTGTGCAATGGCAGATAAATATTTGCAATGATACAGCACTACAGCACCTGCTACACAATTATTCCACCACATGTCCAAACTGTGAAAAACTGATTATTCACTGTCGCCGCTCAGCTGAACTGCGAGACAAATCTATCCACACTACCAGTAGCCTCTACTAGATATGAGTTATAATAACAAGACAGAGATAGAATGAGTGTGTGACAGACAGAGAGTAGAAGAGGTGGGGAAAAAGAGAGAGAGAGGGAGGGAGGAAGGGAAGGAGTAATGGAGAGATCTGAGTAACCAAAGGGTTTTCTTTGTCTAATCTGTCACAATTCCCAGCAGGACATCTGTAAGATGTCTAGGATCTGTTACAATGCACAGATGCATTACGCGTGCTTATTTACAATGTATTAATCACGAGTCAAAATGAATAATTGAAGTGATTGTGAGTCGGAAATAAACAGGCATTATCCTGTCATGTGATCCCCTCTACTCTGACCGAGACAAGAGTGTTTTGTTTTTCTTTTTTTTCGAAAGGGGACATAAGTCTCTCCCTGTGGCCTGGGGGATGATTATATGTGGTAATCTTGCGGCCTGTTTGTGCTAGAAGATTCTGGGCGAGATTTGGGGTGTCTGCTTGAGACAGAACAGCTGGGCAAATGAGTCTGTCGAGCTGGGTGGAGTATTTGGGTCACCTCTCTCAGAGGGCGCATTGGGGAGAGAGAGAGAGAGAGAGTGCGATCACTGTGGTGCAACGAGTGGGTGGGATTAAGAACATATGGGGTTGTGATTGTGTGGATTAAGCAGGTGTTCAAAAGAATGGCACATAGTTGAACAATAACAACACACACAAACAACAAACACATGCTTACAAATACACACAAGTATATATATATATATATATGTGTGTGTGTGTGTATATATATATATATATATATATATTTATATATTTCATCTTCAACTTCCAGAAAGGTGAAAATGGACATTACGTGACTTCTATCTTAAGCTGGTCGGTTTGGGGGATTGCAGCTGAAAGTATGTATTTGTTTGCCTCTGCTTTGGTACATGTGTGACTTGATGTGTGTGTGTGTGTGTGTGTGTGTGTGTGTGTGTGTGTGAGTTTGTGTGTATAGTGGGGGTATCCGTGTGTGTGTGTGCCTGTGGTTGTCTGTTTGTGACCATGATAGCTTCATGACATACATACTGTATATACTGAGAAAACAGGTAAACGCATTGGTGTGTGTCTGTGTCTTCTCACCTCTCCACCTCTATGTGTCGGACATCTTGGCATGTGAAACAAGGAGGCCACAATACGCGTGTGTGTGTGAGTAAAAGCATATGCGGTGAGTCTATGCCTGCCTACCTGCCTGACAGTCCATACACACACACACACACAAACACACACACACGACCGTGACAGACGTCAGCATGGTAAACGGGCCTGAAGCCATGGGGGGATTGGCTGAAATGGGACCGTCCAGACAGTGAGTCGCCTCTGGCACAACGCAGCACCACCACTCTAATATTGGAAACAGAGGCGGCTGAGAGAGAGAGACAGACAGAGAGAGAGAGAGAGAGAGAGAGAGAGAGAGAGAGAGAGAGGGAGGGTGGGAGAGTTGACAAGGGAGAGGGCAAGGAAGGACTGTATCAATTTACATCGAGGGACCGAGGGAGAGACAGTGGGAATAGTGATTGAGTGAGCGTGAGCATCCCTGCTATCTTTATCCAAAAAAAAAAAAAAAGTGTTCTGGCTGTATCTTGCATCGCAAGGTGTCACGTGTGATACCGGAGTAAAGGAAAAAAAAAAAAAAAAAAATCCAGGCATTATCAGAGAAGCTTGCTGGTGCATCAGGTAGCCCATTCCTCTGATGGTGCGCAGAAGATAATGTCTCTGTGCGGCTTATCAATCGCACCATGAGCGTCCAGCTTGCTATGCCTTTGGGTGGAATGTGAGATTTGAAAGGCACGGTGGACACAGACACAAATTGGATGGGCATAACGGAGGCATGGAATGACATACGAATTCATGAGAAACAAGCAGGTGCTCCCACGCATCTCTTTTTTTATTTATCTCAATAAAAACCATTACCTGGTGCCTGCTGGAAAAGAGATTATGACCGTCATTCCTCTCCCTGAGATGGATCTATTAAAGATACGAAATGATTTATGCCTGTCCATCCAACCACCTATCCATTTGCTCAGCCTCCTATTTCCCTACAGAAGAGCCGAACTCACTGTATATCATATCTGTATTATGTTGATGAATGTTTCATGTGCTCCATACAATGTGTCTTTTTTTCCCAGAAATGGACGGAGCAGTGTGACAGCTGAAGGAGGTAAATGTGCTCGATAGAAGATGACAGAGTCAACATGAGTGACAGTGAAAAGCAGTCGCGCTGGGGCCCCTGCATCAGCAGTCTGTTATGAGAGCGCAATCTGAAGTGGGATCAAGTCCTCAGAAAGGCAAATTGACAGGCCTCCCATCTCTGCAACCCTCTGCGCTAAATCAACCCTTGCTCCAAATCCCAAATGGCCACTAAACCTATGCGCTACCGTGATCAAAACCTGTTGCCACAGAACTCATTTGGCTCAATGTCTCTCGCCACAAAATCGCAGATTAAAAATAAATCCTGGAGGCATTAACTGCCAAGTCATGTCCCCCCAACCCCCCCCCCACCAACGGCAGCAAAAAAAAAAAAGCCTACAAATGGAGAGGAGGACAATGTGAGAGAGGGAGAGAAAGAAGAAGGGATGAGAAGAAAGGAGGATGAGACTGGGGGGATATAATGTGAAAGACTAACTAAACATCTGAACATCGGGATGAAGGGAGTCGTTCAGTGGAATACAAACAAAGGCGTTTCGGCGCAGCTGTGCTTATACTTGTGTGGAACAAAGCCATGCCGTTGCCAGCACAACATTCTAATCTGATTCTGTACTTTTAAAGACAGACAGACTGACACTGGGATTGTCGTCTCGTTTCAAATATCCTTTCCATTTCACTTTAGTTCCTGTCAGATGACGTCTGAAAAGAGTGATGCAATATGATGGTGCAATGATTGAGTCGACTTTTTACTTGATGATTGTCATTTCTAAAGAGGAAGGGAGGGGTTCTTTGAAATCTTCCAGCACTGCCTGATAAATGATAACAGCCTGATACCATGAATGCCTGCATTAATATATAATCCCCCCACAATGCTTGTGTTTATTTTATTCCCTGCCATTACTTGAAAACAAGTTTCATAATGCATGAAGGTCATGGCTTAGTTCTAATGGACCCCTGCCCTTGTGTAGGGAAGAGAATGCGAGCGGAAATCTAAAAAACAACAGGAAAGATCTAACACCCAATGCGTAGTCCAGACACGTCGCTGTTTAAGATTTTAAGAAGATAAGGGATGTAACTGTTTGTTTGTTTTTTTAGTTTGCGTGTTCAGTCTTTTAGATGCTGTCTTTTGTCTTAGGGCAGTGTTAACCTCTCCCCGTGTGTTTGTGTATTTCTCTCTCGTCTCATAGCTATTCTTGGTCGAAAACACTTAGGTTGATTATGTGACAAACTTTAGCACAAAAACATGATCCTCAATGTCAGTAGAAGGTAAGCAAAAGGTTCACAAATCATTGATACAGAGAGCAAGCCAACAGCACAGCAGTAAAAACGAATACGTATTCACAGAAAGGAGTCAAAGGAACTGGTCTTCACCAAATGACACCTGGTAGTTGGCACATGGTCGGTTTAGCGTTGTGTATTTGTGTAACTATGTGTAATGGCAATGGGAATGTTAACCTTGAAGGTGAAGGGCAGGCAACTGATCAGGTTTGGTGATCAAAGTCAGGCCAAGCACTTAGCTGGTGACTTGCATGTCTGTGTACCTCTGTACTGTACTGTATATATGTGGACTTGTGTTCAACTGCATGACTTTTGTCAGCTCCCCTTGCTATGATGGTAATACTCAACAATGCCACAAGCATATAAACTCAATTTCAATGCAGCGGAAATGTTGCTGAAATGTCAACTGTAGCCACACATTAAGGAGGACAGAAGAGTTTCATATATTTCAATGGACATTTGTGTGTGTGTGTGTGTGTATGTGTGTGTGTGTGTTTGTGCACCGTACATCTCTAGGGGCAGAAGCATCAAATGCAGTATGTTTCATAAGTGTTGTGTGTGAGTATGTGTGTGTGTTTCTCCTGTGCCTGTATGATATATTTTCGTGCAGGTTTGAACAAGATTGGGTGGGTTTCGACTGACATTTAAAAGCATTGCCTATGTATCCATGAACACTATCCATCTCACCCTCATTCTCTCTCTCTCTCTCTCACTCCCTTCCTTTCTTTCTTTCTGTCTCCATCTCTTTCCTTCTCTCTCTCTCTCTATCCTCTCCCTGTCACCCTCTGCTCTCTCTGCACATGCCCTGCATGAAGAACATGGCTGCTGATTGAGTCCCATTTTCTCCCTGGATCTTTGTGGCCTCTGTTCCACTGAGCCTCTCCAACAGCCCTTCCCATCTCTCTCTCTCTCTCTCTCTTCATTTTCCTCATTCTATCTCTCTCTCGATCCACCCCATGCTCCACTTTCTCTCTCTCTCTCTGCCCTCTCTCTCTCCCTTCTCCGCTGTGTATTTATACCACAACATTTCATAATCTCACTCTTCCTTACTCTCAATAAGCCAGTTTTATCTCCAGCTCTCCATCTCTTCCTCATTCCTTTATTTCATCTGTCACTCTTCTGAGCTCTTCCTCTTCCTCTCCTCTCCCCTCTGATGCTCTCTTTGCTCATTTCATTTGGTGAGCAACACAACCTACAACCACCCCCCACCACCCCACTTCAATCCTTCATCTCTCTCTCCCTCCATCTTTCTCTTTTACTCCCTAATGCTTTCTTTTGCACCCCCCCCCCCTCTCTTCTCTCCCTATTCTATCTATGTGGTCTCCCACAATGTTCTTTTAATCCCCCCCCCAACTCAACCCATCCCATGCAACCCCAGTCGTTTCCGTTGTCCCTGTCTCCTTCAGCTGACGAAAGCCTCTGATATAATTCTTGCAATGTTTTCTCCTCCCTCGCCCAACAACAAATAATGTTTTTGCTTAGATTAAAATGCCAATCTCTAATAAACACCCACCGGTTTCATCCCCTATCCCAGTGCCTCAAAGCCAATACAACACCACGGCATCCACTCACACTGAGGGAGAGAAAAAACATGAAAAAAACACACGCTCCAAGTGGCAGGGCTGCTGTCGCGTGCCATTTGGTGTGAAAAGGGTGTCTGGGAAACTGTAACTGATACGATGGGTTTCATTACTCTAATTGACAGGTTCTGTTGTTTGGGGCGGTGAGAGTGCACTCCACCTAATCTGCGAGGCAGGACAAAGACAAGCTGCCCTTTCCAGGGCGACGCAAAGGGGGGTGGGGGGAGGGGGGTGGGTGGGTGGGGAGGTGGGGAGGTGGGGATGTGGACTGTCACCGGCAGGGATAAAGGTAAGCCTACATGAGTATCTGCTTTGGCTGGAGGGGGTTCAGTGAATGAGGGCTCTTACCTCTTGCTCTTTCTCTCACTCTCGTTGGCCCTCTGGAGAAGTGGATCAGGTGTGCACCAGGAGCAGCAGGGGATCCTTTTCAGGTTCGCAGAAGGTCAAACTCCCACCCAGCTGGGGAGTCCGTGGCCTTTAACCTCGCTGTGTATAAAGTCCTCCCATAGGACAAAGGGGTTTGAGGGGAGATGGCACGGAGGAATTCGAGTTGAGAGTGTCAAATATGGGGGGGGGGGGGGTGCTTTTGTCCCGGATCTATCCCCGGAGAATTCCGACCCGAAAATCTTCCTGGTCTCGTCTCAGAGCCACATCCCAATCAAAGTCAGACATGGCGTACACTTCCAGGACGGAACCTCATTTTACCCCCACCTCTTCACCTCCATGCTCAGGATTTGACAAGCGTCCAAGGTTGATGGATGGGGTTTGCAAAGGGGTAAATGGGGTTTAGGTCAAAATATCACACGCCGTTTTCCACAGCCACAAGCCAATAGTCTGATAGTCCACCAAATAACAAATCCCACCAAGTGTTTCAGGTTTTTTTTTTTCTTCAGACAGAAATGGAGTTGAACTGCCAGAACATGACATGGATTTACAACCTTGCTGCCCCCAATGGAAAGTAGTAATTTTAAAATGGGTGAGCTAGAGAAACAGTAATGGCTGTTCCATGGCAAACTCCTTGATATTTAGAGCATACAAAGAGAATTTATGCCAGTTCTTATAACATTACACCATTGTCTGGTCATCGTCATTCCGCTCTGCTTCTGCTGAGACGCTAACTACTTTGCTTTTTTGAAGTGTGTGTGTGTGTGTGCGTTGTTTTTGTCGATGAGTTTACTTGGACATCAGAAGATATTGAGTTCAAGTTCTTTTTGTTTGCTGATGCGGTCCAGACAATTTTTTTTCTTTGCGTTTTCCTCTATTCAGTCAATCTCGCTGGTGCCAGGGAGCTGTGAGGGGAAACAGAGACAGAGATATTAGTGACAAAAGCCTTTACAAATATGCAGCATTTGCAACTTCAGCACGGGACCGTTTTCAGACGTGTTAACAGCAGTGTTTGCTTCTTGGCTTTGGGCAACAGATGCCACCCCCCTGCAGTACTAATACCCAAGACTGAAAGAAAAACAACAGCCAAAAAATAAATTAATAAATAAATAAAAATAACTGTGATAGATGCTTTCAGCACCAGTGCTGTGGGGAAAATGATTCATCTTGAAGTCTTCTGGAAGATTCTTCTGGAATTCATATCCAATACCCCTTCAAGGAAGGAGAGAGAGGAAAAGAGAGGGTTTTGTGTGTGTGTGTGTGTGTGTGTGTGTGTGTGTGTGTGTGTGTGTGTGTGAGAGAGAGTGAGAGAGAGACGGGAAAGAGAATAATAATAATAGAAGGGGTTGAAGTATCTAACAAGATGTCTGAAAGATGAACCTGCTGGCAGCTGGTTCAGGGAAAGGGGCTGAGCCACAGGAGGTTCACACAGGGAGTGACAGGTTGGAGTAGCATGACGAGCAGGGAGGGAAAAAACAATATAATCACACCTGCCTGGGTGGAATGCTGTTTAACCTCCGTCCTCGGCATTAGCGGCCGAGCCAGCGCTCTTCCCAGAGCGAGTGCAGCAGTTTGGCTGTGACTTGCATCAATACCGGATTGATTTATCACGGAGAAGCCCAATGTCCTCCACTGCCGACTCCAGACTCCCCCACCCCCAGCCCCCCCCACCCCAACCCCAACCCCACCATGCTCCCTGCACCTACTCTCCCACTGCTCCCTCTCCCACCCCCATTTCTCTGATTCCAAGTCCGAGAAGCCTGATGGTCAGCGTGAAGGATACTGCTGACAGATAAATAACTCACTCAGCTGACAGACACCAACATCCAACCAAATTACAGGCCAATGCCTTTCGTGGCCAGAGTGGGCCAGAGTCCGCAATAGCCGATCTCACGCCCCCCCCCCCCCCCCCCCGTTCAGAAAAAGATAGCAAGGTAAAAAAGTGTCAACGTTGCATCTGATCGACCCCCCCACCCTCATCACCACCACCACCACAACAACACACACACAAGCATACAAACACAAACATTCACAGAAACACATACACACACACAGTACTGCATAAAGCAAAAAAAAAGTCTTTGGGGCTGTGCACGTGCTGGCAAACGCTGCTGCCGGGTGGCTGAGGATGCGTGTATGTCCAAACCGATGCTGTGCCGTTTTCAAATTGATGGTGGGAAGTGAGCCATGGAGCACTTCAGAGAGTATCCAGTGGTATTAATGGCTAATACATTAACTCGGGAGCATCACATATGCTAAGCCAAGAATCTTCAAAATGGAATCCTCCTCGCACAAATCTTCCCAAGAAGGGAACACGAGGATTTTGATGAACAGTGGAAGAGAAATAAAAAAAATGAGGGGAGTGCAGATTTAGATTACTGAAAAATCTCCTTCGCAATGAATGACTTGGAAGTGTTAAAGGGGCTGGCAGGATACAGCACAGAATACACATGCATTTGATTCACATGTGGCAAATGAGCTCCACTTTGCTTTCAAATCACCAGTCTTAGTGAGGCGGAGTGGGTAAGGGGAGGGATTTGAGGGGGGGCGGGGGGGGGGGGGGGGGGCAGAAGGAGGGGGTAACAGAATGTGAATCATGTGATCCAGATGGCAACAAGGAGAATGCTGGCACTGGCGTTTGAATTCAAAACTAGAACTTTCTTTCACTCCCGAAAATGAAAAGTACACAATTCTAAATAATCCAGACAACCCCCTCCTCCTGAGAGGGAACCACAAAATTGCACTCATTCTTCATTGTAGAACATGCTCTATGTGACTGTGTGCACACACTTGTGTGTATCTGCAATGTGAATATTTGCCTATGTGAGAGTGTGTGTGTGTGTGTGTGAGAGAAAGTATTTGTGTGTGTCTCTCTAGTTAAGCTCTGTGTGTGTATGTGTGTGTGTGTGTGTGTGTGTGTGTGTGTGTGTGTATGTCTGCACCTGGTTTGTGTCTTGTAGGGTTTAGTGTAATGCAGAGTTACAAAGAAATAATGAGTTAGTGCATGTGACCGTGCCTGAGTTTGAGTGTGTGTGTGTGTGTGTGTGTGTGTGTATGTGTGTGTGTGTGTGTGTGTGCATGTTTTTGTGGAAGGGCAGTGATGCAGCAATTACTGTCAGTCTTAAGACTACCTCCAGTAATTGGACACTAAAGAATATTCAAAGTGCCAAGATGGAGCTCCATCCAGAGTTTAACGTGGCTTTAATCAAAATCCCTCAAGCTGTTAACGTAATGTTTATGTTTGTTTTGTGTGTGTGTGTGTGTGTGTGTGTGTGTGTGTGTGTTAGTCTATTTAAATATGCATACGTACATAGCATAGCTGGTATTTGAACTGAGATACTGAGATACATGCATGGATTAGTCTATAAAATACGCAACATGTAGCACTTAAAATTACACGTTTGTAACAAGCAGTAAAATGTGAAGAGGAGCCTTTTTTGTGGCCTCCTGTTTACCTCTGTTTATTCGCTTAATCTATTTTTAACATATGACTTCAGTTCAAAACTCTATAATGCTGTCTCTGTCTCTCTTCCACACACACATACACACACACACACACACACACACACACACACACACACACACATACACACATAGAAACGCACTGGCAAACAAGCAAATACATGCAAACACACACACGTCTGCTCTGTGTTCAAATTCTATTGTCTGTGCTTCCCCAGCGCAGCAGAGGAGGGGGTCTGGAGCTAAGCAAAGTCCCCCTGGTGTTTTGCGAGTGGCATACAGAGTACAAAAATAGTGCATAAAAATGCACAGTCACACACTGATGCAATCACACTCACATCACACGCATTTTGATTGAGTGTATCGTCCGTGACCAGGCACGGAGGCATGTGTGTGTGTAAGCTGGTAAGCAGCATCTCAGAGTGAATAATAGGCAACTGTCTGTGTGTGTACATGTATGTTTGAGATATCTGACATTTGTCTAGATGAGTACTGTGTATTAGATGAAAATGTTTGTATGTGTGGGTGTGTCTCTTTGTGTGTGTGCGTGTGTGTGTGTGTGTATAGACTGCTTATGTGTGTGATTATGTGTGTGACTGTGTGTGTATAGACGTGTTTGTGTGTGTCTACGAATGTGTGTGCGTGTGCATTTGTGTGTGTGCATGTGTGTGTTTGTATGTGAGTGTGTGTGTGTGTGTGCGTGTGTATTTGTGTGTGTGTGTGTGCGTCTTTGTGTGTGCGTGTGTGTGTGTGATCATGTATATTTGTGTGTGTGTGTGTGTGTGTGTGTGTGTGTGTGTGTGTGTGTGTGTGTGTGTGTGTGTATGTTTGTGTACTGTAACTGAGCCTTTTGGTGAGTTTGTCACTGGGATTTTATATTAATTTGTGATGCGAGGCAGCGGGGGTGCAGTAACCTGAAATGATTAGAAAGACGCGTGCACCCAGACACACACACAAAACACACACACACACACACACACAAAACACACACACGCGGATGTGACTAGACTCTTAACACGGGTGAACATAATGCCCATTCAGTACAAGAGACACGCTCTAGGGAGAGGAAGAGGGAGTGATGGAGAGAGAAAAGAGAGAGAGAGAGAGAAAAAACAGATGAAAAATAAGAGGAAAGAGGTAGACACTGCCAGATGCATCCCCATTAAGAGTCTTCTGCCTGTGTTATTATTCCTGAAAAGTCAACATTTTCTCAGCTCCTTTCTATTTTGGCTTTCTAACCATCTTCCAATCACTCTCTCTTTCTTTCTTCTCTCTTTCTAGCTCTCTTTCACTCTTGCCTTTTCTCCACTTTGCTTTGTTCATTTTTCTCTCTCTTTCAGTAGTTGATGTTCTGCATATGGAGGAATGGCGAGGACATCACTCTTGAGGTCCTCCATCTCCCCGGCCAGGCGCCGGCCCTAATAAAGCGCCTCTTAGCCCACTTAATTAAGAGACGCCCATATGCAGCATGCGACGCTCAATTTAGCTGCTCACTCTTACTCTCCTTTTTCATTCTCCCTCCCTCCTTCTCTGTCGCTCTCCCTCTCTTTCTCTCTATTTCCCTCTCTCCTGGCCAACTAATCGAATCCCCAATCCCTCCCCGTGACTACCGTTCCTTTCCCGATCTCCCAACAACCCTCCCCAACCTTCCTCCTACCCAATGCAACATAAATCTCCCTCTTCCATCCCTCTCCCGTTTTTTTTTTCTTTCTTTTTTTCCATCTTTTTTTTTTCGTCCACCCCTTTGTGCTGGTGCCATTTTGAGCCATTCATACAGTTACACTCCTCTCTTCGACGCTCCCCTCCCCTCCCGCTCGCTCTAAACGCTCGAGCAGATGAGCTTTGACATTCCTTATTCAGGCAGAGGGGAAGAGAGGAGAGCAAAGCAGAGCAGAGCAGGGCAGGGAACAAGGCGCCGTGGAGAAAGTGAGAGAGAGATAGAGAGAGCGAGAGAGAGCGAGGGAGGAAGGGAGGGAGGGAGAGAGAGAGAGATAGGGAGCTGGGGTGGGCTCAAGGACAATACAAAAAAGAAAATGGAGAGAGGAGAGATTTAGGGGAAATATAAAGTGATGAGGCAGACTGGTTGGCAGTTTTCATTCGGAATAGGACCACTGGCGCCGAGAGTGTGCTGTTAGTGGGTTGGTGATTATGGCCAGACTAAAGCGAAAGGGACAAGCTGAGGCGGCTGGAGTATGAAAGTGGAGAAGGGCAAAGCAGCATAAGAAGAGGCATGGGAAGGAGAAAAGAGGAGAACTAGACATAGTATGGAAGAGGGAGTAGGCGACAGACTGGAAAGTGCAAGTGTGAGTGGTGTGCTACTAGCAGTACACATGAGTAGTATACTATAGGATGAACTATTCAGCGCCAATGGCTGAATCCCTATGCCGCCTTCACCTAAGCCCAGAGCCCTCAAAGGTCTGACGTAAATCAACCCATAACCCTGTTGCTTGAACTCACCGAGTGCTGTTGTTAGGAAAGATGAAAGAGAGAATCGGAGGCAACGAGGACCGAATAGCAAAACGGCAGCAAATGAATTAGGGCCCTATTCAGCTCGTCTAGTTAACTGCTGTTCGCAGAATCGGTCTGTGTTGTACCGAATTTTCTCATTCCTCTTCCTCGCAACAGCACTCAATGAGCTCAAAGCAACAGCTATATGGATTGGATTACACCAGATCTGTCCTTTAACTGACAAGGATAAACTCCATGACTGAGGGACACTGATATTTAACCCATGACTATCTGAAGATGAATGAATTCTATGAAAAATTACTGAATGTAGCCTCTAATGCCTATGTCATTTAACACAGTCTATGGCCAACACACACACACAGTGTCTCTGAGGTCAAACTATTTGCATTCCACAGTCAGACTTCTACTAATATGCATGCGCCACACACTGCCTTCTCGCTGGAAAATATGCACATACATCACACCATATACCCATAATTCTGTCTCTCCTCCTCCAGGATCTGTCGGTTCCAACTCCCCGCTCATCATTCTAGAAGCTATCTCTGTCTGTCAGTGGGCTGCCTACGTCGCATATAAACACACTTGGCTTCTTATTCAAGCTGACATGTAAATACGAATATTAACATCTTTTTTTTTCACAGTCACACACACATACACGCATACACACACACACATACAGGGCTACACACACAAACACACATACAGGCATATGCACACACATACAGGCGTATACACACACCAAAACATGCGTGTATGAACTACTCAAGGTACTGCATGCACATATATATATACATGTAGGCTACATATACACAGTCTCTATTTCACACACACACACACACACACACACACACACACACACACACACACACGTACACACTCATGCATTGCACTGCTGAAACATACACAAATGTGCATTTGTCCCTATTTTACGATGCCAAGTGGAAGACAAATTGCCGACTTGCAGTCCGGGATTGTTCATGCCCTCTGCTGAGTTTGATAAATTCTGTCCACTGAGCCGCACTAATCACTGGAGCCTGTCACAGCCGCACGGCTCACACACACACATACACACACACACAGACACCCTTCTCTCCTCCAGAGAGCACACCTTCCTGCTCCCCATGTCAGGACCAACAGACACTATTCCCTGCCAGCAAACACACACACACACATAAACACACATTGACATAAAACACACAATTACAATTCACACCCCTGTGTCCATTCCTTACCATCTCAGTAGGTGTCATAGAGAATAACATGGACAATGTTAAACCTGCCAATCGCGCACACACACAAACCCACACATACACACACTCCATTAATCACATTCTCGAGTAAAAACACACACATACTAACACAAAAGTGTGTGTACGCATACTTCTTACTCCAATACTCAACATCTTTCTCTAATCACACGTTTTTAATAGTAAGCATGCATACACACACACACACACACACGCACGACATCCTCCACACTCACAACTCCTCTCCCAAATCACACAACTTTTTCCAATAGTAAGCATGCATTCACACACACACACACACACACACATGCAAGACATCCTCCACACTCACAATTCCTCTCCTAAATCACACAACCTTTCTATAGTAAACATGCATACACACACACACACACACACACACACACACACACACACACACACACACACAGACACATGCACAACATCCTCCACACTCACAACTCCTCTCCCAAATCACACAACCTTTTCTATAGTAAACATGCATACACACACACACACGCGCACGCACACACACACACACACACACACACACACACACACACACACTGCAGTAAGGGAAGCAGCTCCCTGCCTGTGTCTGTGTAAATGATGCGATGACTGGAAATAAACAGGCAATTTAAGTGCTGGACACCTCAGTGCTTCCCCCATCCCTCCCCCTGATCTCACACACACACATACAGTCCCTGTCCTCGCTGCTGCTGCACACACACACACACACACACACACACACACACACACACACACACACACAAACACACACAAACACACACTCTGGCTGGACGAGGGAGGGAGGAAGGGAGGAAGGGAGCAAGGTCAATGTGTGGAGGAAGACTGAGTGGTGATGAGAGAGCAGGAGAGAGGGAATGAAGGGGGGCGAGAGGAAGCGAGAGAGCAAGACAGAGAGAGAGAGAGAGAGAGAGAGAGAGGGGAAGAGAGTGCTGAAGAGACAGAGCGAGAGAGCGAGGGAGAGAGGGACAGAGTGGGGACAAAGGCCGCGCAAAGAACACTAGAACACGGCCAAATCTCATTACCATCTTGTATTTTTCGACGGCACCTTTAAACAGGGATCACACACGCAGCAGCGGATGCGGGGGCGGTGCCAAAGCGACCGCATGAAAACGCGATTTGACACCTCCGCCGTGGCCGTGCGTTTGATCAATAAAAGCAGGCTTTTTTTTTTTCTTCCTCCACCTTCTGTTGGTGGTCAGTGCTCCATTTTGAGGGGTGTTATGGATGACGAGGAGAACGGAAATCAATGGCAGTGTGTTATTAGTGCCCGATGCCAGAGAGCGAAGGAGTAAGGGGGCGACGGAGGGAGGGAGTGAGCGAGTGGTGGGACGAGTGTTCGAAGTCTGCACCTGGTCCTTGAGGGAGAAAATGGCAGCCCCCTCTGGACTAATGGATTGCTTTGTTGTCCTGGACACTCTGGCCAGTGAGATGAGTCTGTGTTGTTCGAGCCACCTCACCAAGACCTGACAGTGTGCTCAGCACACAGCTAACTATGGACAGTTACACACACACACACACACACACAGACCCATACCTACACACACGCACGCATGCCACCAGATCTAATCATGTCACATACACACTGACACACACGCACTGATACACACCTACACTTATTCATACACACACATGCCCTCACCTAGACGCACACTCATGTATGTATACACACTCATACATACACACATTGAAACCTCAGAGGACTGCAAAGTGCCAAGTCAATTCGGGCCACATTACATTGTTCTGCTGCTGTTTTTTCATTCACTCATACATACACACACACACACTCTATGCATCAGTGTCTGTGTGAGAAAGAGAGTGCATGAAAATGCCTATGAGTGCATGTGTGTGTATATGTGTTTGTGTGTCCTTTTGTGAGGCCTTTGCACATAAATGTGTGTCTGCACGTGTGTGTGCGTGTGTGCAGCATGCGTGATACATGCCTATTCTTACAGTAAATGTAGTTACAATCTGAGGCTATTTTATTCCACCATGTAGCATATTAGTATCATTTTTTTGTGCAAGTCACAAGGCATGAATATTAAAAGGTTACAGGCCCAGTTGTGCTCACATCTGAGTTAATAATGAATAAAGTCTAATGGTTTAATCGGCCTACATGCTGACACATCCCACAGGCTGCCGGCAACTTGAGCCTCCACAGCACCATAAACAATGGGCAGACAGCTAGACAGATAGAAGAGAGAGAGAGAGAGAGAGAGAGAGAGAATAGCCAAAGAGAGAGAAAGAACAGCCCGAGAGACAAAAAGAAGAGAAAAAAAAACTGAAAGAAAGAGAACCTTCTGTCTCTCTGCGTCTCCCTCTTATTCACCTCTGGTCCCTTTTCCAAATCAGTACCATCTTAGTCATCTTAACCCCCCCACACACACACGTGTGTGTAGAGAGAGAGACCCCAATGCTCCAACATCCAACTAACACATTTTATCAAGCCTCCCCCCACGGACCTTCAGTAAACTGACCACAATGTGCAACTCCATTAACTGTATTGGCCTTTTGCAATTGAAAGTGAGTGCAGACCACCCTGACTCCTCTTAAGACCTTGACAAGCCCAGTGTTTTAACAATGCTTCCATGGCAAGGCCGCAGTTTTACGGTAACGCTGAGACAATGGCAGCCAGTCAGGGTCTGGCTTGGCCCGTGTTGGCGCAATTTCACTATTTTCCTTTAAAACCAGCGGGAGGGCTGGAACTCGTCCACGCCATATGGTTCCATAGGACTTGCTCAGTAAAAAAAAAAACACAATTTTTTTGTTCTATCTGACACTTAGCAAAATTGCAATTCAGATTAAGTGCATTTGCGGATTTTCTGAGGACATTCATGAAATAATTCAGTAGGTGGAAAAACACCCTCACAATGTGGCTGCCTTTCACCCTGACAAGCCAGAGACTCATCTCCATAAGGAACAATACAAGCATCCACAAAATGGGAGGTTAATAGCCAAGGAAGGAATAGCTGTTTGATAAGATAAACGTTCGGAAGCTATAACTATAGTCCTCGGGATTGTAATAAGCAAGATCTTACAACCGACCACAGATTGCTATCTTTCATTTTCTACCCGTCCCCCCTTCAAGTCAGGACAAAGAAGTGAATGTGAATGCATCCAATCGCAGCAGTTGTGGCGGAATAAAAAAGCCGGTTGATTACATCACTGCCAACGCACAAGATCCTTTTTTACGCAGCCCAAAAGGGCAAATCTTGTGGGTCGCCCATGGAACTCCCGGTGAACTCATCGGAGAGAATGCTCTGCAGCTCCACTGATTATTGTAGCTCATTTCACATGCAGGCGCCCCAAGCCAGGAAGAAAGGATGGGGGGGGGGGGTGCACTCAGCAGCACAGACTGCACTGCATCATGTCCAAGGAGGAGCAGGCCTGTTGGTTGGCTAGGACCTCAGCACATGGACAGAGACATGAGTGTGTACACACACACACACACTCACACACACACAGGCACAAACTCGTAGATATACACACAAACTGACTGAAACACACATAAACACTGCACTACTAACACACATGCACAGAAACACACCTTGGCAACCTATCTTTGGTATGGTAGGAGGCCATTCACCTCCACCTGATCCAATCCTATTTTGATGCTCACTATGCACAAGATCTGTCTAATTTAATTCAGCTTGTTTTTCTATGTTGTTGTGAATGTGGTCTACAAATGTAATCCAATTATACTCCATCCTCCACATTATCCCATTATGTTAAGCCCTCAGTGACAGTTTGTTTGGGGCTTGGAGCAGAACACACCATTCAATACAGCATGATTGATTTGGCATCTGGCAAAGAAAAAAAAATCAATTGATTATAACATCTCCAAAACTACATCATAAGGAAGAAAGTCTGAGCCAACAGCCTAGTTTCTTTAAGGATTTTAAGTCACTATTTTAATTTAAGTCACAAATACTCTACAGATATTCTTTTTGACACATTTGGCTGGGCGTAACAGATTTGGCTGCAACCTCTCCCTCTGTGCTAAAGCATTCTTTATTGGTTGGACCGATGTGTTTAATATTCCGTGTTAAAATGCAGATTATCAGTCAAAGGGCGCAGGAAACGTGAGTGGAGGCCGTACACCCTTTAGTCCTTGACAGAAATGAGTTTGAATAAGACTGCCTGTCATTAATTAGTCGTGACTAAAAATAGCAGTGCCACAGATATCTATCTGATAGGGAGGTGTCTGCAAGGCATGCGAAAGCAGCTCACATGTCTATTACACTGTGCCCTCTGCTGATGTGCTAACCATCTTCCTTTTACCTCTAACTCTTTTCTTCCACCCCCCCCCTACAACAAAAATCCCAAACTTGGCATTCATGGCTTCTCCCCCCCTCGTTTTCCTTCGTGCTCGTCTAAGGCTTCATCCTGTTGGTCTACTTCATTTCCTTTCCTTCTTGCCTCATTTCTGCGCCCCCACCTCTAATCTAGATGTGCATTGTGCATGTGTGTGTGTGTGTGTGTATGTGTGTGAGTGTGTGTGTGTGTTTGACTCAGTGTGAAAGCATGTGTGTGTTTGTGTGTGTACGAGTGTGTGCGCCTTTAATATGGGGTGTTGGACAAGCACCACAGCTGTACTGTAATAATCCAGGATTACATGTAGCCATAGAGGGCTTGAGTGTTTGTGTCTGTTTATGCACGAGGGAGACTGTGTGTGCTTGCATGTGTGACTATGTGCTTGCACATCTGTGTGTGTGTGTACAAGCGCATATGATGGTGTGTGTGTGTGTTAGCATTCATGTGTGTGGTGTGTGTATGGGTATACAAGTGCATGTGTTGTGTATGTGTGTGTGTGTGTGTGTGTGTGTGTGTATGTGTGTGTGCTTATGCATGTGTGAGCGAGTGTGTGGGTGTGTGCTGGCCTAATCTTACTGCTGGAGTGTGTCTAAAACTAATCTTGACTGGTGCCCCTCTGTTTGTGTAGCCATAATCTCATGCGTTCGCACAGCTTGGCATCTGTACTTTCATAATCTATCTGAGAGGTTCCCGACCCCATCCCCTGGAAAACCCTGAATCAGATCAAACTTTTAATTCTGTTTTTAAGCCTATATAACATTTGAGGCATTCATGCCAGGAAAAATTACAGCCTCTGATTGAAAAGCAGTTCATAGAAAAACGCGTCAGCATTCATGTATTCTTTAGAGGTTACAACAGCGTCCACTGTATTAGACTATTGGAGTAGTCTTGTATTACAGGCAGTCAGTTCATCAATAGCAAACATTCAACAAATTGCATCCAGAATTGCAAGCAGTCAGCTCTCACTTGAGTTGGTGGCGCTCACAAGTCTACACACTTCACAATTGCAAGCATTCACTGCTAATTAAAGAAAGATCACATTCTGAATAATTCAACATCCTTGTCCAACATGTTTTAGATACTAACTAATTCACTAAGCCAAATGCAAATGTGTTTCTTTTTTTTATAGAAAAACACACTGACATAATACAGCAGATAGATAACCAATGTCCTTCACATGGTTTCTACAGCGTGCAATAAATGACGGACCATTAAACAGAAATCTTTGTTATTTGTATTTTACTACGAACCTTCACTTACAGTGTTAGTGATGTGTAGTGTATTTTATCAACAGTGTAGGATAATACATAATCAAGTTTTTTGTTATCTTAGTGTGAAACAATGGCAACATTTCATATTGAAATGACTCATCGAGCTCCTAAACTATGCACGATTATTTTGAATCTATTCATCTGTGTGATCGGCTCCAAGGTGGGAATTTTCAATTAATTTGAAACAAATGTCAGGCAAAGGCGGAACCCAGTCCTTTGTCTAAGCTGCACAAAAACCATCTCCTGAGCAATCTGCCTTTCTTCAAAAGCCCTGTCCGGAATATCTAAAGAAATAGTCTCTCGTCTGTTTTTCAATGTGTTTGAAAGAAAGGTCCTCATAGATGTTCCTTTCAACCTCAAAGAGCACAGTGGTATAACGTTAGAAATTTGATCTAAGCATTCAGTCTTTGCATAAACTGATGAATTCATTAGGACAAACACCTAAGGACATATAAGACGAGGCATTTTTCTCTCTATTTTAGCCCTTTTTCCAGGGTAGTCCTAATCCAGCCACCCTTGACTGTTGTCTGCAGTTGCTTTTAGCGTTGTTAGCGTCAGTCATGCTCATTTTGTTCTACTGCGTTAAATCATGTTTCACAGCACAGTTCCTTGACAAGGCCGCAACAGAAATGTTAGCTTGGCATTGGTAATGGGGGGAAAAATCAGATCTTAGCCACCACATCAATGTCTGTGTTATCCTCATGTGCCTGTGTGTAAGATCAGTGTATCTGTTGTACTGTATACCTGTGCGTGTGTGTGTGTGTGTGTGTGTGTGTGTGTGTACGCGCACGAGCGTGTGTTTTTTGCACAAGCTCATCCAGGTCACATAGACAAGTGAGAGGGCAACTGCAGAGTGGTTGTATAGCTAATGGTCATATCTTGTACCTTGATGTCTTGTGCAGTTAAGTTGGCAAAGGCCTACGCTGGTACTGGCATGGCCAATGTGCCCCACTGGCTGCCAGCTGTCACCAGGCAAGAGGAAGCGTTTCAGCAGAGGAAAGAGACAGAGTGGGGTGAGGATAGAAAACCTACATCTACATCTCCCTCTCCCTCTCTCTCTCGCACCTCCCTCCTCTAATTATCCCTCCGTTCCTTCTCTCCATCTCTTCCTTCTCCCTCTCTGTCTACTCTCTTATTATTTCTTTGCTGACGACACAAGCAACACTGCAGCTCTGGATGGAGCCCCTGTAAAAAGTGAAAAGATAAACATCAGAAGACTTGTGAGGGGAGAGGAGAACAAAAAAGAGGCAGGGAGAGATGAGGGGGAGAGATACTGTAAACTGAAGCTTGGGCTGAAACAGAGGCAGAAAACTTCTTTCAACATGAAAGTGTCAAGGCTAGTATAATAAGAGAGCATCGGGATATTAGCATGCAGTTTGTGTGCTTGTTTATGCGTGAAGCCTCGTCGCCACTCAAAGATACTATAATGGGAGGCAATTATGCACACATTTGCATCTTTGTATTTCCAAAGACTGCTGATTGACCCACAATTAGGAAGCTGTGCCCGCATTAGTTCACAACAATCACAGGGCCGGAGATGATGCTTTTGTCTGGAGCAACCTCCTCCGGTCTTGTGACCCTCACCTCTTCTGCCATAACGGGAACTGCTGAAAAACATAGAAGTCATCGCATGCTGGAGGGAGGGGGGGGCGAACAAATGTGTCTGCCCGTGAAGGGGGAGAGGAGGCTAGTAAGCTAAACGCGCACAGCCAGGCTGGCAGAGAGGACGGAGGGGGAAAAAAAACTACGCACACGGCATTTTTCAGCATGGCTGGAGTGCGCTGGCTGCCTCCACCCGAGGAATAAATTGATCTCCTACACTGGTGCATGTCTCACCACTACCACACATGGTACACAGAGAGAGGGAGAGAGAGAGAGACAGAGGGAGGGAGGGATAGAGGGCGAGGGAAAAAAAGAAAGAGAACAAGGCTTGTTTTATTTTTATAAGTCATTTCCAATGCAAGGAATTAATAAAGACAAGCCTTTGTGGAGAACCTATAAAAGATGCATGGTGAGGGCCTCTACACACAGGGTAGTCACTGAGGGACAGAGGAGGGCCGAGAGAGGGAAAAGAAGAAAGGGGAGGAGAGAGGAGAGAAGAGAAGGACTGAAGGAAGCATGCTGTGGAAGAGACAGACAGAGAGAGGTAATGGATAGGGGAGGGAATGAGGATGAGAGGGGGTGGCGGACGGAGAGGCAGGTCCCCCACTTGCATTCACGCCACACGTCCACTGCAACCGTCCCTTGATGTTACCACAGATGAAAACATGTTGCAGCCCCTTGGAGAGCACAGCCATTGGGAATCAGATGAGAGAGTGCGCCACCATGGACAGAATCGCAATATTGATTGAGCATGAGCAAATTTCTCTATTGACTGAATTCAGCTTTTCTAGCTCTTGAAACAATTCAGTTCTTTAGCCATAATGGGCCTGGTTACTATTTGCCCTTTTGAATAAAACCAGGACAAATGGAGCATTTCAAATCCATAAGGGATTGGCAAGATGAGTCCTTTCAGCAAGTCAGCATTTAGGGAGACAAATTTAAAAAAATGTGATATGAGAACAGGAACATGATAACAATAGGATAAGATAGGAAATGATATGATACTCTCCATCAGGACTCTGTCTCTGCAGATAGATTAGGGAGCACAGTTGCTACTGGGCCATGTTGTCATAAAATTAAGGTGGGTAACTCTACCGGGGTGTCAGCCAGATCGTTTCATCATGTCTGGATCCCTTCCCATCTCTGTAAGCTCAGCATGCAGGACTGTCCAAGGGCTAGGATTCGACTAAGGGACCATTAGGAATAATCCATTTATGTGATGTGTCGTGCCAAACATGGCCAAAGAGAGACATATTATAGGCTTCAAAGCAGGAATACTCATTTAAAGGTGTGTGTGTGTGTGTGTGTGTGTGTGCGTATGTGTGTGTCCTAATGCTGGTGGCATTCAGTTTGTGTGTTTTAAGAGGATCTTTTGAAAATGAAACACTTCATATAAATGGTACATCCAACATCCAAAAACTGTGTTTTTTGTTCAGAACTACAGGCACCATTGAGCACAAGAGAGTTGACCATGGAGCCACCACTCAGAGTCGACCAGAACATCTTGAGCCCAAGGCCACAGAATTAGTCACATCTGCAGTACACACTTTCTTCAGTGACGCTGATAGCAATGAAAAAGTCTATGGCATAAGTAACCCATGTGGTAGGTGCCCCACCACCATAAGCCCCGTAGGCTATGGTTCCGTGTGTAAAGGGTTACTGAAGGCTGTGGCAGCATCATTATGAATACGAACACGACCAAGCTATGCCTTCAATCGCAGCCAGATTAGTTCTGCCCTTATATCTAGCCGACGTGCCGCATTAATACACCGACTTTCTCATCTACCCAGCACTATACTAAATGAACGTCACATTGTTACGCATGGGTAACTTGTGCCGTACAAAGCTGTAAGTGGGCATCCTTAACCTGTTCGAATAACCATCAGACCTTTTTGTTCGAAATGACAACCAGGCCCTTTTCATCACTCAACACAGTTGCATTTTTAAAATCTATGTATTAATAGTCAACCAACGATTAACAAGGGCTGCATAACCTGTATGAGGGAAGTCCTAGACTAGTCGTGTGTCAAATTGCCCTCAGCATGTCGGTGCTCAATTGGGAATTCAGGCGACACGTATTTTCACATTTGACTTTCAATTAACATGCCTTATGCCTTTATAGGTTTATCGGTCAACAGGGAAATTCCCACTAGTGGACTGACACTGAGCTGACATTAAAACAGAGAGGGGAAGCTGCAGTAGCTTGTAAAATCTTGGCATTATATCTAAAATTGCATGAAACCAGAATCCCATTCCAGCCGGGTATGTAAGTCTCCCCGTATACCCTCTGCATCATTCCAAACGCTGGCAAAACCACGGAACCCTTTTGAACCAGAGTGGCAGTCGCAAATCATTCTAAATTACTGAAAGAAATAACTAAATATCTTACCAGTGCGATTACTTAAAATATAAATCTTACCTTTTAAATTCACTGCGAATTTCTTCCTTGCTTGCCGTAACCCCTTTCGCCCAGCGTTTTAGTACAATTGACAACTTCTCCGTTATCACATTAACTATAAATATCTGGGACACTGGGACGATAACTCGTTGTATCACAATAAGCATAGCCAATGTTATTTTGGTCCGATGTGCCCGTCAATCAGTCATCATCACTGTAATCATGTGCCAGTTCGTCTCTCGCTCGCTCGCTCGCGCTCTCTCTCTCTCGCTCCTCTTGGTTCCACCAACTGTCCAATCCACCCTCGCGTTTTTTTCGTCAGTTTCCCCACCACCACTACGTAACTATAAAAAATGCTAAATTAATCATACATACGTAGTTAGTTAACGAGAAAGCGATTAAAATAACTTGCTCTCTGCGGTTGGTCCTATTTCCCTTATCGTCTATTTCACCCTCTTTCACTTCGAATACATCATTTTACACAGGGTCCGGACGTTCTTTATTGTCTGGAAACGTGTCAGATCAATTCGTCCGTCATCTCTCTCTAAGCTGTCGCTTGCTGCTCCACTGTCCCTGAATGTGTCGGGTGAAGATGAGGAGAGAGACGAATAAAAGATGGGGAGTGGTAAAGGAGAAGAGGGAGAGAGGTTTGGCTATTGTTGGGGTGGGGGGGTGGGGGGGGGGTGCACAAGAGAGACTTTTCTCAGTCAGCACTGGAAGAAGAGAGTCTTTGTTATTTCAGTCGGTACTTTAATTAAGATGTGAGGAGCTAATAGACAATAGTCTCTCTCGCTCTCTGTATGTGTGTGTGTGTTGAATTAAATAATAACACCGAGTTCAGTAAGAGAGAAGCCAGGACTGTGAACTTTGGAACAGACTCAGACTAAACACCATCTTCATTAAGTAAGGATTATACTTAATACTCCACTGTAAAACCCAGGGCCTGCAGTATAGTTTCCCCTGAAAGTGTTTTCACAATTACAGTAGTTGAGGCATCGGTAACTGTTTAATTCTTCCACTCTCCCCATTATTATAATTACCTATATGGTATTTCAAGCACTTAGTCTGAGGCTCATTTCATACATAGTTGGAGAGAGGTTCCAATCATATTGCATGAAACATGTTCAGCAGGTAAGAAACCTTGCAAAGAAAATGAATAATTGAGGACATGAATGCATTAGATTTGAAACATGTCATGTCTCCAGCCTCACAGTACACGGGCTCATTACTCTATGGGGAGATTGGGTTCTTTAAGGTAGATACAAGAAATAATTTACCAATAGCTTCTTTCAAGCCTCTCTGTATTTACTCTGTAATTAGAATTTAACAAACCCTCTCATCAGTAATCTCATGTTAAACCCACATCATTCCTGATAACATATTAAGTCACTCATGCATGGATGAAGCATCTCAGCCCAAAATGCTAAGGAATGAAAGACAGTTAATGTTTGAAAGAATGCTGAAGACAGTTAATGTTTGAAAAAGCCATCCACATCTTTTGTTATAAGTGCTGTCGTTATGGTTCATATGAGTTTAGTTCTGAAGTAAGTAAGTAATATTTATTTATAAAGCACATTCAAAACTGTTTCAACTGACCAATGTGCTGTACAGAGCAAATACAAAATGAAAGGAACAAATACACACATAAAAAGAGACAATACATACACTTATAGATGAGACCACATGTACACAAGCACAAGGAATTTCATATCTAAAGGGTAAAATGAATAAAACTATAATGGAGTTGGAGGGCAGAGTTTACAATCAAACTATGTTTTGTTTCATTTCATAGCAGGGCAGCCAATCAGTGTAGGAACAATTAAAAGGGGTTTTTAATAGCCAGGGGGAACCACAGAGAAGTTCTCCTTGGGAATACTAGAGAGGCTTATGTTGAGAAAGCACTTGAGAAAGAAGGAGAAGCATCAGAGGGATTTCAGCGCCACTTCTGAATTCTGAGGTTGATGTGACTGATGTCTTCTCCTGTTCCTTTTGATCTGCCTCCCGCTCCGCTCTCCGTTCCAGGTGTGACATGCCTCCGCAAACACCTGGAAAAGTATGTGCCTACATGCATAAATCTTACTATTCCAAAAAGGTCTCTTCAAATTAGATTAGGGCTAAACCCATTTGCCCGTTTTGTTTTACGAGACAATTAATATGCCAATTACTGATACACACACACACACACACACTCCCCTGGCATGGTTTTTATTCTTTCTGTTGGCTCAACACACCATAAAAACCTCAGCACAAGCCACTCAAGATGTATCCCTGGACAGGCACAGGCACACCCCTCAGCTAGCTACTAGCTCCTCAATGGACAGATTGTATTTCTTTGCCTGCGGTCCCTGCATGCCCACCACCCAACCCCACACCCCCTGCACCCTCCGAATATACTGCCCCCCACCCATCACACCACAGACCCCCATCCATTCCCCCCACTCAACCCCCCGTCCTCATTCTCCAGTCTCCCTCCCTTGTTTCAGATATGTCAGTCAATTCCTTCCCCTTGTAATTCTACTGTGTCTCTTTGGTGTCTCATTTCCTTTAAATATACAGTGTGTGTGTCTTCCCATATAAAGCACTTCTCCAGTTTTGTTACTACACATACCACATTGGCAGAGCAAGGCTGGAGAGAGAGAGGTGTCAGCCGAGACAGATAAAGCTATCATCCTCCTCTTCATAATTAACTCGGTTTCAGTAACTAGCCTTCAGGCTTTGTCGTTGCCATGGTTACTCCCTGTCCACAAGTTTCTTCATCTGTGTCTCCCTGACAGACTATGAGCTTGGATGCTCTCCATCTCACCCGATCACTTGCTTTTGGTTTTGACATTCTCCCCACTTGCCTCTCGCTCTCCCTCGCTCACTCACTCTATTTTTCCCCCATTCTCTTGCTCACTCTCTATCTCTCTCGCACACACATGCACTCACACACACACACACATACACACACACACACACACACACACACACACACACAGACGCAAACACACACACACTCTCACACACAGACACACACACACACACACACGCTCACAAGCCCTTTGAGCACTGTAATATCAATTCTGGGCACATCAAAACTTAAAAGCTGGCTCTGGCTTTCTTGCAGTCTGAAATGGTTCCAAAGCTTTAGCAGGTCATTTTCAAAACCCGCAGAATCACATGCGCGGGCCTGTTCCTCTCCGCATGGGCTCTCTGAACCGGCAGAAAATAACACGGCGATGGCCATTACTCCTCCACAGCTCTGGAGGACCATAAAACCTGGAACATGTATTTCATATCATGTACCCTCCTTGTGTCGTCTGCATTATCCAATCAACTGACGCGTATCCTTTATTAATGTCCTCCCCTTCGCACACCGCAGGAGGGCTGGAGGGTAGGGGTTGGGGGCTTGTGTGTGTGTGTGTGTGTGTGTGTGTGTGTGTGTGTGTGTGTGTGTGTGTGGCACGTGTGTGCGTTTATAAGTGTGTGTGTGTATAATTGTGTGTGTGAGCATGTGTGTATGTGTGCATGTCATTGTATATGTGTGTGTGTGAGGAGGAGGTGTTGTCAGGGAGGGAGGCCCTCTTTTACAGGACCCAGCCAGACTGCATGTCTCTCTCTCTCTCTCTCTCTCTCTCTCTGTCCTTCTCTCTCTTGGGAGTGTGGTTGATGGGCTCCAGTTTGTAGCCTGACAAGTAGGCTTGTGCCCCTGTGCAAGGAGAATCAACTTAACACAGATCAGTGTCTCCCACTGGGCTATTTGTGTCTTTTTGCGGAGAATAGCAGGTCTAATCAGGGACTCGCATCACATCAGTGGCTTAATACGGCCGTTTATGTCACTCCCGCTAAAAGATCCTGCCAGGGTTTTGGCCAAGACAGTGTGTCTTGGTTTATTTGTTTTTTTTCCCTTTCCCACTGACTTCTTATTCAATTTCTATTTAATTCTGTGCGTCCCCCAAGGAGAAAGAGGGGGCAGCCTACTTCCTGCAAGGTTGCTGTCTCCATTATGATTTGCTCTTCCCACAGCTCCCATACCTCATATCTCTCTCTAACTCACCTTCACCACACAGAAACACATGCCAACACACACACACACACACACACACACACACACACACACACTTTTCCATGTGGTGAAGGATGAACTGTTTCTTTGTTGCAGGATGTGTTTGAAGAGCCTCCTGCAATATAGTGCAAAATTTACTGTATATATATTTTACATAACATGCTATATAACATAATTATATTATATATCAAATTCAGAGTATAAACACGCACACAACAAGGAGAGTGTGAGTGCATGTTTGCACAGGCACGCGTGCAAGAGTGTGTTGGAAGAATCCATGTGTGGCCCACCATGTGTGCATCAGCATTTCAGCTCATTTCATGCGTTCATGGTAGAAGTAAGCATCAGCAGGTTCCTTCCTGTGTGCGTGTGTTGCTAATTTATGGGCGTGGGGAGCGCTATGTAAATATTCATTTATTTCTACGAGTTGACTCTGGCGCACGGCAGGGGAGTGTTAAGTGCTCCGGCTGTGCGCTGATCAATACTAGTGATAAATCTTCACCGCTAATCTCGGCTCATCACGACCATCACTCACCTCTTCTTCCTTCACTGTCTTCACCGCTGTGTACAGGAAGGTCCCTCTCATATTTTCTCGACCTGTCAAAACACAAGATTAATTTTCCAGTGGGCCATTTTGTTTTGCAAACAGTGACCTACACAATGCACAGGCCAAGCAGACATAACACTGGCATTCCAGTGGCTCAGTTACACGTCAAGATAGTTCCAGTTTCAGGAAACTCATCTGAGATACTGCACAGCACATGTATAGGAGCAAAAAACCTCTCTCCTGTACCCACATCTCCACAGCATGCATGCATGTAGATAGTTTTTCACTGTTACTGTACAATGCTCATCATCTCATTCTGTCATCTTAATATGCTGAGAAGCAGTCACTTATTGCAGCTTGGCAGTTTCACAAGCGTTTGTTTGATTTCCGCTGCTGGGAATTTTGTTCTTATTTGTGCTGGAAAGCTCAGGGGTGGGAATAGTGCTGGATTGGCAGAGCTTCAGTACTAGCTAGCTCAGAGGGGTCTCCGGGGAGGATTGGATGGTACTCTCTGTAGTGGAGCAGAGCAGGAGCTGAGAGGAGCTGGCTGCTTGAAGAAACATCCAGTAATTGAATGCCGTGTTTCACCGGAGTGTTACAGCAGGCTAGCTGACCATTTCAGAGAGGCCGGCATTATTTTTTTCCCGGCTGTTTCAATTTTTTTCATTATTATCCTTTTTTTATTTAAAAGCACGGGATGGTGCTACTGGGAAAAAGCTGACTAGGAGAAGTCTCTCAGGCTTTGTGTATGCTCTTTTTCCCTTCCTGCTGTTCTGTGTTCTCTATCTCCACACGTTTAACATCTGCTGCAGATAGAGCCTGATGTATTCTTCTATAATTGTGCCTCAACTCTGCTTTCACTCACATATTCATGGGATGTCGATAAGAAGGATAATAGATATGATAATGTCTGTTTTTGTTTATTTTGTACTCCTTTTATAACCCACACAATGCATTCATATACATGCCAATGGAACAGTCCACAGAGACTTGTCAGACCTTCAGAGTTCATGTCTTGAGATCGACCAGTGAACAACTGACTAAAAGTAACACAAAAGTTTACGAGTGACCTTTGACTCAATGCTTAAAGCTGTGGCTATGGTGCTGTGTTCTTGTCTTTCCATGTTCTTCTGCTGTTCCGCACAGAATGGGATATGATCCAAATTCATCTCTCTCTCTCTCTCTAGTGTGCTCTCCTGCTTGCAGGATAAGCACTCCACTAATGGTAGGAGGGAAAGCTTCCTGAGGTGAATGTGCCGCAGTGTGCGGTCTTCTCGCAAGGTTATGTAAGACGGATGGAAAGCATCTTGTGGTGGAGACTGCACTTGGTTTGACTGGGATGTGTTGGAGCATGTTGTCAGGGAGAAGCACTTAGCGTGTCAGCGCCGCTTACGTCCTGCCCCGTTTCTCCCCATACACCATCACTCATGCCGTCACGAGGGTGTAAATGACTGCGAGAGAAAATGACCAATGGCTCGTGGATTTGTTTTGCAGAACATCTCAATCTCTTGGCCCGTAGTGACAAAACGAGTGAATTATGAATGACGAAGACTTTGAATTATACAGAGTGTCTTTCTTTTCACCTCTCATCCTCATCAATGTCTTTGCCTTCTCGCTTTCTCACTCTCTCTTTCTCTCTCCCTCTCTCTCTCTCTCTATTTCTCTATCTTACCCTGCGTGCCTTTGCCCCGATCACCCCTCTGTGTGTGTATCTATCTCTCTTACCATGGCTCTCTTGGGCTTTGGAGAGACTAGACAAGCAGAGAACCTTGGTGTTAATTATTGAGGGACCCAGAGAGGAGGAGAGAGGAAGATCATTTCACGAGTATATAGCCTGTAACTGATGGAGCGAGAGAGGGAAGGCAAGCAAGTGAGACAGAGAGAGAGAGAGAGAGAGAGAAGGACAGAGGGAAAGAGAGAGGAGGAGAGAGAGAAAGTCAGCAAGAAATGAAGGATGGTTGATTCCAGGGTCAAAAGACCTTACAGTTAAGCCTCTGAGGAGAAAACTTTGCTTAAATTCAATTTTTTGTGTGTGTATTTGCTATGTGAGTGTGTGTGTGTGTGTGTGTTTGAGTGTGTGTGTGTGTGTGTGCAAGCGAGTGTGCGTGCCTGTGTGTGTGTGTGTGTACATGCATGCCTGTGTGTGTGTGGTGTGTGTGTGTGTGTGTGTGTGTATATGTGTGTGAGGAAGGCAGAGTCAATACCCAGATCAGCCCATCTATCCACCTCCCTTCTTTTATAAGTCACAGTGCACAATAACAGAACATTGTGCCTGGACACTAAATCTGGTTTGTGATGGGGCCGCACACAACTGGGTAATTGCACAAGTACCCATGGCTGTCTTTCGCGTATTGTAACAAGATTGATATTAATGAGCATCTCCTCTATCCAGGGACTCTCTACCTGGGAAACAGATGTGCAATAATTACTTCAGACCAATGGCTCCAAAAACACATCCTGACTGCTGGTAAGTTAGACCACCGATTGAAAAAAAAAAACAAAAAAAACTTGAGCACTAAGCTGTCAGAGGGTATCACTCACCGGCTTCTAAGACACACTGCCTTGTATTAGCAACAGCCCATCGGGTGTTTTGTTTGTTAGTCATGTTGTGACTGAGATGCTGATCTATTTTGAAGCCGAATAAATATACATAAACATTAGCACACCATATGCCTACTGTGTCAAGTCCCCTGGGGACGAAGAAGACCAAGAAACAAATAGATGAACTCGCTGGACTGTACGTCGCACTGGGAATGCCCATAGTCATAAAATTATGAAAGAAAACATCTGCTGTATGGGTAAATAAGAATGCAAATATAAGGGGAATACTGTGTGTGTGTTTGTGTGTGTGTGTGTGTGTATGTGTGTGTGTGTGTGTGCGCGCGTGTGTGTGTGTGTATGTGTGTGTGTGTGTGTGTGTGTGTGTGTGAGAGAGAGTACAGCATGAACTTAACAGCCCCGTGCTGAGGATATTTAGCAGTTTCGCCTCATTTGCAAATTGCAAGTGGAAATGAAGAATGTGACTGTTGTTGGGCATCAGCAGGGACTGAGTGTCCATGTTTTCTACTCCACTCTGTAAACATGCTCACACTACTCGTTCTCAGCACCTGCCTGAGCGCGCATATTAGCTCTGGGCCTGTTCACACCTGCTAACAAGCTAGTCACCGCATAAAGAGGAGGTGTGGGGCTGTGTAACACAGGCAGGCTGATGGTCCCTAAAGCCAAGCCTACCATCTCTCTTTTTCTTCTCTCTCTCTCTCTCTCTCATTTTCATTCTCGCACACACACGCCCATGTGTGTGTGAGTCACTATGCTACCTCTGTGCACATCCTCTCTATCAAGTGAGCGCTGATGAGACCAGCAGTATGACAGCTCTGTTGCTCTGCTACCATCCTTCTTTTTCGCTCTCTGTCTCTCCCTCTCTTTCTCTCTCTCCTTATTGACTGCCTATCGCCAGCCTCATTCCCCACCCCACCTTCCCACTCTCCTTTGCTATCATTCACAATCTCCCTCACATCTTCTCGATTGGCATATTTTCTCTGTGCCTGCTCTCAAGCTTAATCTTCCTAGCCCACCTTCTCTCTCTCTTTCGCTCTCTCTCTCTTCCTCTCCTCCCTCTCTCTCCCCTCCTCTGCAGCAGCTATCTCTCCATCTCCATTCGGGGCCATACTCCAGGCTGCCCTCATTTGCATCAGTCACCCCCACTACCACCACCCCCACCCCCACTCCTCCATCTCTCCTCCACCACCTCTACATCATGTCTCTTACCCGGGCCATCGTCACCATGGTTCCAATCAGCCCGTCCGTATGGCACCGCGCCGTCAGTCAAGGCGACAAGGAGCCGGTGATTGGCACAGAAAGGAGGACTGCGTAGGTTGCCTTTGTTCCATTGGGCCGACGATGATGACTGATTGAGCACAGTGAAGCCTGTTTAGCTTATTCTTGATTTGACTTGAAGCCACTGAAGTCTGTTTCTCTGGGAAAGCCAAAGGGGGAAAAGAAATCAGACACATCAGACATAACATGTTGGATTTCTCTGGCGACCTCTTTGAGTTCATGCAAAATTGAAAAATGTGTAAAGACTGAGGGAAAATATTCTAACGCTGTAATCTGTACAAACTCATCAAATGTCATTCCTTGTAGACGTTATTTTTAGGTAAATTCTGAGGAGTAAAAAAAAAACAGTAGTATAACCTAATTCCTGTGATCAATTCTAATACTACAGTTTTGAGCGTGATATTTAACCAGCAAACTGTCTTTGTGATCTAAGCAGTTTCATTTCGCAAATGCAAAGATGTGTGTGTAGGTGTGTGTTTGTGTGTGTGTATGTGTGTGTGAGACTTGAATCGAAATGGATTTAAATGTGATTACCTGATGTATCTCTGTTGTATTTCTAGTATGAAAATGCTGTTCATTGCAAAAGTTCTGCTTTTAGTAATACATGAGGTTTTCAAAGTCAAAAATCAATAATGCTGTTACATTGGCTATACTAATGAAGTGTATTCCAAGGATTCGTATGCTCTGAGAAGATTAATGGCATTGTAATGCAAACACTAATGGCATTTTAAAGTGCACATTGGCACTGAGATCCGTAATGTGGCAGTTATAGGAATGACAAATTATTCCCTCGACTGATGGGCATGTAAAATATTATAAAACATGCTCGTCCTGCTGTTTGTATACTGAGACATGTCAAGCGGGGCCCATTACCTCGTGTCACACCGGTTTACACACTTCCAACAGATATGAGAAGCTAATAAAAAATACACAGCGTCGGTCCATGCTGACAAAAGACTCTCCTAAGCCACTGAGTCTTAGCCTGTCCAAACACATGTCTCTTTTCATCAACTCTCTTTCTCCCGCCAGTTGTCTTTTCTAAGTCTTTACTCACTCACCCACCCTCTCTCTTTCTTTCTCTTTCCTTCTCTCAATCCCTCTTCATTTTTCTCTTTCTTCTGTCTATGTTCTGTTTCTCACTTTCTTCACCCCCCTTACTCTCCCTCTTCCTCCTTCCTCCCTTAATCTTTACTCATCCCTCTCTCTCTCTCTCTCTCTCCCACTCTCTCCCTCTCTCGCTCTCTCCCTCTCTTCGGCTCTGTCTCTCAGTGGGAGTGTGCAGTAATTATTCAGTCAGACTGTGTTTACAGATGCAAAAACGCTTTAATTTATTCCAACGGTTAGCAGTAATTCCCCACTTTAATTTATAGCTCTCCCACCCCATGGGGAGAGAGAGAGCAAGAGCGAGGAGGGAGCGACGAGGACGAGAGCATGCATTACCTTATCGACCTGCACCCAAAGCTTTACAATCTGCACTTGCACACAAAACACGCTTGCCAGACTCTCACCCGTTGCTCTGTCTAGCATGTAGGCCAAAGGGTTTGTTTTTTTGTCTACTGAGGAGATTTCTGCACACTGGCAAATCCGAAGGCTGATGTGAGATTTTCCTTTTTTTTTTTTTTTTTCAATTAAAACCTGGCAGTGTGGGAGCAGCAAGTAGGCTGTGTGAAGAAGGAGTGTCTGGATTTGCTTTGACTGAAAAAAAAGCATTTGACTGAGGGACTGAAATCGTCTTCCATCGCTTTGATGGTTAGATGGCATCCCCATTCCTCAGGCTGTGGATTCAGGTGCATTATCATTACTCAATTATCTACTTTGTTGTGGGGGAAAAAGATAACCCTTCAGTCTTCCAAATGGAGCCATTTACGTCCTTCCCAATCGCACAGGTTTGTGAGCTGGAAGCTTCTAGCTGATGTGGCCTTTGTGGACTGGGGATCCTCATGATGTTATTTAGCGCCCATTCAGTTCAGTTCTAATGGCCCATCAATAGAAGGCAGCATCATTTCCAGTATGACAGGCGACATAGAGGGCAGATGACATGCCAGGTGACATTATGAACCATATTTAGCAAAAATCAATCTATGCCTACAGTGAGAGATTTTGCACTGCGGGGTACAGGCGAGCAGGGGGTAGAAGCCAGGCTACAATTAACTCTTAACGGTGGATGAACGTGTTTTTGCATCATCATCATCATCATCATCATCACACAACATTTTCACTGAAAACAGAATTTTGCTTGAGGGGGTAGTGGTGTCAGAGCTGTACCGCTATAATCAAGAAGTGCAGTGGCATAATGACATGGCAAACCTGATCGATGTGACCTCCAGACAATCAATGCTTCTCTTGCCACGACACGTCAGTCTGGTCTTGAGCCCCTCTAGCTGAAGCTTTGCCCGCTGTGTGCACTCACTCGGCCTCACACATGCTCAGTATTTACGGCCGACGCACACGACTGTTGGGCGTGAGGTCCCAGACCACGTCCCGTCTGGCCTCTAAGTGGACTGACTCCCTGTGAGGACATCCTTTTAGCTGCCTGATGTAGACAACAGAGAGAGACAGAGTGAGACAGAGAGAGAAAGAGGGCTCTGTGCATGTTATGAGTATGATGCATGTTTTCACTGGCTCCCTCTGTGAGTGGTTGTGTCCATTAAAGCTAGATCAAGTGTGTGACCCCCCTCCAACCCCCACCCCCAACTCTGGTTCTTCCTTCATGTTTGTGTGTGGCTCTGACTCTATGCTTGCATGAGTGTGGCGTTGCTTATGTGTGTGTTGCATTTGGCTCTGTTCGTGTGTGTGCGTGTGTGTGTTTGTACACAGGCTCCTGTTGGGAATGTCTTAAAGAAATTTTCTCCACTCCACACATCAATTTTACCCATAATGTTTCCCTGTCTCTAATGTCCTTGTGTGTGAGATGACACACTTTTGGAGTTGGCATGAAGCTTTTGTGTGTTTTTCCATGCTCTGCACTGTGGCCAGGTGCTGCCGTGAGCGTGGTGGAAGGCACCACACCGAGGAGAAAGGGAAGGGAGCAGGCGAGTGGAGAGAGGCCACGGGTGGTCTGGGAGTGGAGCCTGGAGTCCCTCTGTGTGTGATGTCCTGGAATTGCTTGTAAACTGCAGGTGGTAGCAAGCTATGTGGGTAGGTGTGTTTCTGTGTATGAAAGTGTGTTGGCGAGGCCAAGAAAGAGAGTTTAAGTTCGTATCTCTCTCTCTGTGTGTGTATGTGTGTGAGTGAGAGAGCGAGAGAAGAGAGATTTGATGTTTGAGTTAGTGTGTGTGTGTGTGTATATGTGTGTGTGTGTGTGTGTGTGTGTGTGTGAGACCAAGAAAGAGTTTTAAGTCAGTATCTATTTCTCTCTCTTTGTGTGTGTGTGTGTGTGTGTGTGTGTATGTGTGTATGTGTATTTGTATGTGTGTGCATGTTTGGTTATGTTTTTTTGCCCAACACCAGTAGATACCCACAGTCCCCGTTTGCTGATGATGAAGATGCTCTAAACTGTGCAAGGGGTGCAGCAAGCAAGCGCTGGTTTGGGGAGGGGGGAAGGGGGTTGTTTCACATGCACCATGGCGTGAGCACACAGAAACCTCTATGCCCACCCTGTGCTGTCGTGCAGGAGCCTGTGCCACCCCGCCGAGCCGCAGCGCTGTGGGTGCCACGTGGCAGAGATGAGACAGCGGCAGGAGCAGTGGCAGGCATCTGTGGCACTCAGAGGCCTTGAGGGGAGATAACGGTCTCGGAGTCGACCTGCTTACCAGCAGAAGGGTCCACCTACAGGTGGGGGTGCGGGAGACGATAAACAAACCAGCGGGCAGTGTGAGTAGCCAGAGATAAGCTGCCGGTGCCTGCGTGTGCTGCCCCCCCCCCCCCTACACACCACCCACCCACCTCTAACCTCCCTCCTCGCCAACCGCCCAACCATGCCAGTCCCTATCACCAGGCCACACTGCCCTCTGTGTTCTAATTAATATCAACTCAACTCCACGCTGCCAGGAGGAGAGGGGAAAAAATAACAAAACAGTCCAACCAGCCTTGAGCTGAATTCATCATTTATTTTCTGTCTTCTTGCTCTTTTTCTCTCTCTTTTTCTCTCTCCCTGACTGTCCTCTTCCATCATACTTTCGTCTCTCTTTGTGCAAATAAGTATGCTGCCTCAAACTCAGTGTGGAGAATATTTTCTATGCACTGTGTCAAAACACACTCATAATACATCAACTACAACCAAATTATACCTTGTCCAAAACAACGAATTTTATTGAGCACCTTTTCAGTTCGACTAACGCCAGTGGTATGCACATCCTGACCTATGGCATCTCAGCCATCACCAAGTTGTGTGCAGGCCAGACCGATGATTAATGCAAAGCTTGTGTTCAGCTTTCTGTGCGGAGGACACGGACTGTGTGAGCTGTCTGCCCCTGAGAATCCCTACTGATGCATTTCTGTTGTAGTTCTATGTCCTTTTGCTTTTCCATCAGTATGCATGTCAAGAACTGCTGAGGCACTTGGACTGGTAACTTGCAGATCTGGCACGTATATTCAGCTCATTCAAATAGAAAAATTGGGCATTATTGATATTTTTAGCATTCATTTGGCAGTTTGTGACAAAGAAGAGGAGAGAAAAAAAATGACGATGCATTATGATATTGAATTTTTTTCTTGCTGTCTTTGTCAACAGTAATGCCTTTAAGCGTCATCCTCCACACAAGCACATAAGTGTCCTCATCCACAAAAGGCCTGGCCCTGATCGGAACCAGACACCAGAAAAGGGGCGAGGTAGAGGAATAAAGGGTAGAGCTGATGGCAGATTTGAAAAAAAAAAAAGCTCCCAGACAGACAGCAGAAAAGGCCACACAACCACTCCTTTTATTATTGTAATTATTGTCGTCCTTTTCACTTACTGGTTTGAGGGCGTTTGCTTGAGCATCTTCACTGCTCATTTTCATCCCCTCTCCTCTCCTCTCTATTGGTCACCTGAGAGAGCCCAGGGGAGGGTGGACCGGGTGGGGTGGGCTGGAATGAAGTGACGGTGACAGCTGAGGCCCCTGGGATGCATGGCCACGGGCGAGGAGGCCAGGGACTCTTTGGCAGAGTGTCTGCACGCTCGGCTGAGCACCAATGGGGCAGGAGGCTGGTGGGCTCTCCTAGCCTTTTCCAAGTCCCCACTGCAGGCCGAATTGTGAAGAGTAGTGTTTGTGTGTCTGTGTGTGTGTGAGAGACTGTTTGTGGGTGTGGGTCTGCATGTGTTTGTGCATGTGTGTGTGTTTGTGTATGTGTGTGTGTGTACGTCTGTGACTGCATCAGCTGATAGTACAAACAAAGCAAGCAAAGCACCCAGGCTGTTTATAACAGTCCTCAAATGGGGCTCCGGGAAGCTGACTTCCCAAACAAAGCAGTAAGTAAATACTCACATTTTGTTCACTGATCATATCTGAGGCACTTGACAGCGCACCCTGGGGGGAAGAGTCTGGATATTACTAAATAGACAGATGGCCACAAAGTTTCCCAAAGGCAGTTGTGGATATAAATGATACAATGCTAATCTCTGAAGATATCTGTATCCATCTAACATCCATTTCCTTTGTTTAAGATGGTGATGCTATCTTACATAACACTCTCTCTTGAAAATTGTTTACCCCCCAGTTTTGAGCTTGTGGTAGCACCAAAGCAGCATCTTTACTACTGTATGTGAAACATTTTGCCCATTTCCACACTCAAAGACAATATAGTGTGGGAGGCAGAAGATATAAAAATTGCAATGCATTTGGTCCAGATCCCTTTTTTATAGGCAGCAGTTTTATGCATGCCTTTACTTCACATAAGCATGGCAAGGAATAGACCTACTGCCTCCGGGAGGGAATCTCGCCTACAATGGCTCCCTCAGGAGATTCCCCGCATTGATCAGATAAAAGCACTTTGTTTCCCGAGCATGTGTGGAGCACCGTCCAGGATGACGTTGATCAAAAGAAAGTGCTGCTTACGCTTCTCTCTTCTTCTTCGGCTTCACATGAAGCGCTGGGTGCTGCTCTGTGCCGAGACTCGTAGTGGACGGCTAGTCCTTGGAGAGTCCAATGTTTACCACATCATCTACGCGCGCAGGAGGACAAGGTGTTGCCAAGGTTAGCGCAGCTGTTAGCGCCTTTGGCTGAGAGAGCGGACATAATAGCAGGTTTGATGCGGGCTGGCTGGTAGCTAATATAAATTTTTTTAAACACGGCAGAGTTTGTCACTCCCTGATAAAGACAGGTACAGGCGGCCTCAGAGGACATAGACAGGCAAGCAGCTAATGAGCGACCAGTGATTGATTAAATTGGGCTTTTCTTGGAATTTTACCTCAACGTCTGGGTTGAATAAATTGACTGAAACTGCAAATAATGTTGTGCACCACCACATTATGCTGTATCCCACTGGCCATGGTAACTCCAGGGTACATGCTGTAGTTTTAAACCTTACATAATGAACTGTGTCAGACTGTGTGAGATCTTGTGTTCTTTTTTTTTTTTTTTTTTAAGTGACTGTTTGACCGCATCTCGTTTCTATACCGTAGCAGCACCATCACAGTTAGCATCATAGTTTCAAAGCTGTACAAACATATCTGTAGGTTAGTGTTTTCAGTGAAATGACAAATGTGCAGTTGTGCGTGCACAGTAACATAAATGTTAAAGCCGGTCAGCAGTGGACTCGTTTTTATTTCTGCTGAGATGACTCATGATTGAGTAGATGAGATCATTTGTGTGTGTGTGTGTGTGTGTGTTGGGCTGACTCTGTAATGAGTCAGCAGTAGGTCTGAATTTTAAAGCCTCTAAACAACAATGGACCCATTTCACAGCAACCATTTTTCCAAGAAGTGGCAAGGTAAGCACAGGTGTCAGTGAAGCAGAATCAGATCCTTATTGGATGTCATCAGGATGTCATTAGTAACACCTGTGGTTACCTTGCTACTTCCTGGAAAACTGGCTGCTGTGAAATGGGTCCATTATATTACTACTGCTAATTAGAGGTCCCCAGATATTCATAGGGTGAGATTAAAAAGGAGTAGCATAACAAAGTTATTGTTATTCTGGTGGTGATGTGTGGCAGCAGGTAGTCAGTATCAAGTTTCTCTTGCTTAATTTATGCTTCAGCTGTCCCATAGAGAGACAAAACCAAAACCAAAGAAATGCTGGTGGACTTCAGGAGGTCAGCTCCCCCTATGCTGTCGGTCTCCATGGATGGGGTGGATGTAGAGATGGTCAGTACGTACAAAAACCTTGGCCTAAGTCTTGAAAATAAACTGGACTGATCTGCTAACACTGACACACTCTGTTTCCTCAGGAGGCTAGGGTCCTTCAACATCTACAGCAAACTCCTTCTTATGTTCTACCAGTCTGTCATGGCCAGTGTCCTCGTCTATGCTGTGGTGTGCTGGGGAGGCAGCACAAGGATGAGAGATGCTGGATGACTAGACAGGCTGGTGAGAAAAGCTGGCTCTGTTGTTGGCGTGAAACTGGAGTCACTGACATCAATAGCAGAAAAGAGGACCCTGAGCAGATTGATATCTATACTGGACAATGACCATCACCCCCTGCACAACGCACTCTCCAGACAGAGAAGTATGTTCAGTGGCAGACTCCTGTCCCTGACATGCTCAACTGACAGGCTGAGGTCCTTTGTCCCATGGACCATACAGCTCTTCAACGCCACACAGAGGAGGTGTGAGAGAGACTGGTCTGCTTGATTCTACACTCCACAGTGACCCCATGACCTATGCCTGGACCTCACCTGATCTACTTTTTCCTTTTCTTTTAATTACCCTAGCCAAGCCAAGATTGGACTGGACTATTACTGAGCTATATTAGCCCACTGCACAGACCCCCCAACCACACCGCATTCTTTTACCAGATCTTTTCAGTTTTTACACTTTGCTATATGCCAAGGACTGCACTAAGCTTTTGCACTGCTCTCATAACTGCTTATATTGTTTTTTATATGTGTAGCCTATTTATACTTACTTACTTACTATTTATACTTATACTCAAACAGAATCTGTGCTGGAAATGTACAGTTTTGCACTAGGGTTGCCATAGCATCCTTCTACACATTCCACACTACTTCCACACCAGACAAATTAGCACCCTAAAAGGCACACATAATAGGATTTAATCGCTGTATTTTTTTAATGTATGTTTGTCATGTGTATGCCATGTTATGGAAGCTTAAGGAAACCAGAATAAAAGTATTTATCTATCTAATGGCATGAAGGATTTTCTTTTTCTCTCTGTTTGTGTGATCACTGTAGAAAATAAGAACATCATTAGATGCCACTGTCTGTGTGAGGTTTCAATGCAGCTTCAATCTAGATAGTATTACATAAAACACACTACATTTCATCAGTATTATAGTTCAGTCTGTAGTGTGGATTACAGTGAATCATCATGGCAAATCCTCGAAATGACACTGAATGCCACTGCTATTGTAGAGGCTCTCCGTGACACTGCAGCTATTAGGTAGTATGATGACATTTCATGTAATTTCTTTGCCCAGGGGTACCACAAGGTTGGTCTAGTCAGTCAGTTAGGTTGCTATTTTAAGGCTACAAATCATAGGTCGATGTGGCAAAGGAATGGCCCTCAAGGTCAACTGGCGATGTGTGTAGTGCCAAGTATGACATGTTTACTGTCAAAAAAAGGGAAACGCCAACTTCCAATGGCAATTACCAAACATACCAGCTCACGCACACTGGCTCATGCTGTGTGTCAGAATTCACACTTACACACAAATACGAAGAGACCTTGTTATAGATATTTGTTAAAGAAATACGAAGGTTTAAATTGAAAATTGATCACTCAAATTCTCTCAGGACCTTCAAACCCAATCACAAAGAAACACTCGACCCTGGTAGAGCGCTGGCTCTGGAGATTCTTTGATTAATATTAGTGAAGGTGAATGCCTTGGGGGTTGAGATGGTAACCGAATGCAGAATCAAATTAATCAAACCGATGACTAAATAAGATTCTTACCCCCATTCCCTCCGCCCACACTCTCTTTCGCTCTTTCTCTGTTCCTCTCATTGTCTAGGCTGGTATTAAAACCAGCCCCTCGTTCCCCACTTTGTTTTGTACAAAGGGTTTGGCAATTCAGCAGTGAGATTCAGTTGCTTGCTTGAGGTGTTTAAGTTTAAAAAGATTGGATCAGCCCCTGACTGATAGCTTGCCTTGACTGATAGCATTCCAGCTCTGCATTTGCCCTCCCTCTGTTCACTGATTGAACAGGTTAAAATGCCTCCTGAGACAACAAGCTCAATGGGATCAAATCTAAACTAGCACTGCAGGGAGATGAAAATCAAGTAGAAGTGCGTAGGAAGGCGTGGCCAGGCTAATCTTTGTCCCTTGACAGCTCCTCTTTCTCCTGACCCCATTCATCCCCTGCAGTCTTCTTCTCGGCCTCTATCACATGCAACCAATTTTCAACTCACCCTGCACTTTCGCCTCCCTACACTTCCCAGTCCGTTCTTCTCCCTCTCTCCATCTGTTGATATACGGCTTAGGTGACAGGTAAAACAAACACTGGGCCAATCGATGCTGTAAACAGCAGTAGAACGAGGTTGTAAATAAGCCATGGTGGCAGGAGAGCGGGAAACGAGAGAGGGGGGCGGAGAGGAAGAGGAGTTCATTTTTTTCATTTCCCGCCTTAATATCTCATTTACCTGTCAGTGTCGCCAATAAAGAGTGTTGCATGCATGCATGTATTCACCGCAGGACCAAGGCTGTGTTTTGCATGACTGGGATGCAATGGTGCAGAAGGAGGATGAGTCTATGGAGACTAAGGAGCTGCAGATGAGGTGCTGCTCAAGCCTCCATTCATTACTGCACACCAGTAGAGACTGCCCCAGATGATTTGAGGTGGTTGGAATTATATTGATTGTGTCTATAGCACATTTAGATAAAATATTGGTACATTCCTAAAGACATACACACACACACACACACACACACACACACTCTTGCACATTCACATAACACACGTCACTGATTTTATGCTCTGGGACTGTACATTCACAAGTGGACTGCGCCAAAGCAAAGCTGCCATTCCCTTTCTCTCATTCACTCACTCACACACACACACACACACACAGATTGGCCATGGTTTTCTTATCAGGGATGTTGTTGCTTGGGGAGGAGAAGGAAGTGGGGGCGAAGCAGGTATCACACAGGGAGTATAGTACTGAGGGAGTGGTGTGTTGAGTCAGCGCTCCTGCCTCTTGGGGTTGGAGTTTAGGCTAACACAAACCCCTCCGGAGGGAAGAGCAGCAGGAACCAGGAAGGAACACACTGCACGTCAGCTGAGAATAGTGAGAGAGCGAGAGAGAGAGAGAGGTAGACATAAGAGAGGGAGGGAGAGAGGGGGAGATGCTTGAGCAACCACACCCTCTCTCCTCTCCTTTGTGTATTCTCTGGACGCTGCTGGTATGCATTCTTCTCGGCACATCCTCCGCAGGATCCAAAGATGTGTGAAATTACTAATCAAGGATTCCTTCTTAAAGATTCCCAATTAGAGATCTCATTTTCCACCCGGCTGCCTCGTCTTAGTCCGTCACAGAGCATAGGGGAGCAGAATATTAGTGGAGGAGTTACCATAGATACATATGGTTCGGGGTGCTGTCATGCGTCCACTGAGAGTTGAGCTTCCGCAAAAGGGTGGACGGTTAAGCTGTATTTAAAAAACCAACCAAGGTAATTTAACCAAGTGTTGTAACAAAGCCAATCTGTTGTTGTTGGCTAAAGATGTGCAGAGGGCCTCTGTCTCTCTCTCTCCACGCCTCATCACAGCAAAGGGTGAATTTCATGACTTGTGGCCAAAGCCCAAAAGGTCTGGCATGCATGACCATTTTAAATTAGTCCAGTGTAAGAAAATGTATACCATTACTCTTGATTTATGCAGATAATGGTGGTTATTTCAACAAGCAAACTTGGGTGTCAGAAAGATTTCTTAATCCTAACTGGCCTATGACGATACAGTAACTGCCATAAAAATGGAGTAAAAAGTCATACAATGTCTATATCAAAAGTGTAAAGACAGTAATCTAAACATTTAGAGACCCTTACAACGAGTGACCCAGTGACTGAATGATGGACTCTCATTGACAGTCCCAGCTGCTATAATCGGCCCAGTGCACACTGGCTGACAGCCGCTAATTGAATGCGATGCTCTTGCGTAGTTGCTGTTGTGTACCTAAGCACTGATAACAGACTCTCCCCAGTCTGTTGTTGTCCTGCTGATACGAGCTACAGCTGCTTGCGACAGCCAACGGCACGTCCTCGGCTCTGACAAATGCATTCTGATAACACGGAAGACCCGGTGTAATAATGATGGCAATGACGGCGATGATGGTGAGAGAGTGGCCTGCTCCTAACCTTTTGTTTGTCATACACATGCCTGTGTGCTCATATGCATTTCTTCTGTCTGGTTAGCATGACGTGACTAACACACACACACACACACAAACTCCCTTTCCCCAATCCCTCCTTGCCCTCTCAATCAGAGTGAATCATCCCGGCAATGCTCATTAAACTGTGTAGAGGACCGCTGTCTGCCGCATGAGAGCGCAGGCGTGTCTTTCTGGGGAGCTCAATTTTGACTGCCCGCCCGGGACTGCATTAGCACACAGAACAAAACGTTCATCAGCAGTTGGCACGGCAGTCTGGCCTCGGTGACAACAGAGCACACAGTTCACAGTGCCACTGTCTACCCTTGCCTGCATGCCTGCCTGCCTGCCTGCCTGCCGCTGCTGCTGCGTCAACGCCTCCTGAAGGAAAAAAAAACGATCAAAATGTGACTGCACCAATTGGGGTGTCAAGGTTCCTTCACAGCTCCCCGCTGTCTTTGTCTGGTTAAGCGCGGTGAAAATTCACACACGACAGAGGGGCGAAAGGCGTGACCTAAATCAAGGATGGATGTGACAGTTCATGACAGCGTGCCCCCTACTGATGCAGGGCTGACTGAGCGAGGCTGGGCACGTCACAGCTGCGTTGTCTGATCCGCGCGGGACAGGATATGAGGCCCTCGCTGCACCCATCAGGGATACCGTGAACTGAAGACGCCTCAGCGGGGTCACAGGATAAAGGTAGCCCGAGGGCATTAACAATGGCACTGGCTGATGTTCATGGACAAGATTAGGACATACACTCCCCTTGACACACTTAACCACATTAGGGAGCTCCCTTTGTGTGCGGGACAGATGGATAACACACATGTAGTTGTTACGCAGGGGGAAATGGCTAGTGGAAAATGTCTATTTAGTTAGCCCGATGAATCTATTTGATTGCCAGCAAAATGAGCATCTGTAAACAACCATTTAAAAAGCAGTTTTGTAAACATGCTATAAAACCTTAATAGTTTTTAATTTTAAATCCTATGTCCTTGTGTGTCTATTTAATATTTAAAAAGTTAAATAAAATAGTTTACCAAATTGTAATGTCATAGCCTTAAATCGTTTTATTATATTAGTATATAAAAAAATACTAAATAAATCTACAATCTAAAAAAACACACAACTATAGCCTATATCTGTTCCATGGTGAGATTCATTAGTCCATGCAGAATGGAGGAGGGGCAGGGGTCAGAGCCTATCAGCTCATTTAAAATGACTTTCATTTTTTAATACAGTGCACACTGGCCTGAAGATCACATAGAGAGGAGGCCCACACTTAACAATGACAGGCAGGGAGAGACAGAGAGAGAGGGCCAGAGGGAACGAGGAGAGACAGAGACAGTCATTATTTCTTGAGCTTGAAATCCCCCCCTTTTTTTCTCCTTTTCCGTCCTATCGCAGTTGCTCTGAGTTTTTTGACACTTTTGACATCTAAAACGTCTCCTCACTTCTCTTTTTCGTCTTATTTTCAGATCTTAGGGCATAATCGTGGACTCTGCAGCTCTTGTGGTAAGCCTTTGAACTGGAGCCCATACCATGCACGCTCACGTGGAAGGAGAAGGCAGCTTTTGCTTTTTGGAAAGTTTTTTTTTTTTTGTTTTGTGATTTACATGCCCGAGATCACCAGACCCATTTGGGTCAGTGTGCCAGTTCCTCTGTGTACAGTGTTATTTGTGCGTATCAAGTCAATGTTTTGTTTTTTTCTTTCTTGTTGTTGTTGGTGTCTAGGCAGTCACTTGATTATGAATTGAGACGGCTTGTGTTTGTTTCTCACTCACTTGGAGTGCGATTCAGTAATCAGCACGAGCAGAGGACGGCGCGGAGCAAGGTGCCATAAAAAAGAAGAGAGAACAGAGGAGGCATCATTGGAAAAGGGAGACTTTGGAGCAGCATCAGAGCTGTGTGAGAGACCGGCGATAGAGGCAGAGAGCCGGATGGGGGTCATCTCTCTCAAATGAACCAGAAATGAAGGGATGAGAGTGATGGGGATGGGGTGAAAGACATGGAGCCGAGAAGGGGGGGGTATGTGGGGGAATGGAGCCAAAGGGGAGGGTGAGGTTAATGGAATTGGAGAAGAGAGGGGGGTTAAAATGGCATGCGAACTGAAAATGGCCTTTCTAGTTGGCGAATCGATTCACCGTTTGTCTGTCTGAAAGCTTACCACAGCAGTTTGGGAGACTGTAGTGTGTGCGTATGTGTGCGTGTGTGTGAGGGGGAGGTTAGTGTATTGAGCACTAGGGGTCTTTGGGGTAGGGGGTGGGGCGTGTGCCAAAAAGTGGGCCAAATTCCTCGACATCCCTTTTGTTTCATTTAACTTAGGATACATTTCATCAGTACATGAAACTTCACTGTCTCTGCCAGAGGTCTAAGCTACTTTATACCCCGTGCTGTTTGCGTTCAATATTCAAGGGTATGGTTTGCATCGCGTGGCTTGGTTTGGTTATGCCATCCATTCATTTCTGATTCAAATGTGACATTCTCAGGGGTTAATGATCAGACATTTGCTTCCGGCTCCACTTTGACAGTCATTTGCTGATGGGCTTGACACTGAGTTTAATTTGGTTCACTAATCACAAATGCATTTTGTACTGTATGGCGGACTGAAGTTTAATTAGTTTCTAATGGCTTTTACCTTAATAAAGCAAATAATGTGTCTGTGAAGAGTGCTGAGAGAAAATAACATTGGGGGATGTCTGCTTTTAACACACATTTAAGCCCCCAGAACAGGTAGACTTTGAAGTATTTTGATGCAATTATTACCGTGTAATGGCAGACGTAAACAAAAACAACAAATCCTAAAAATCAAACACTTTTAGGCTGGTACAAATGTAATTCTTTCTATTATGTTACAGCTATGTATTTGAGTTAATTAACGTTAAAAATTTATTTACTGGAGGAGCAGACCGATTCATGGGAACCAGATGGAACAAACACAAGCAGTGATCTATTGACAGGCCGCATTTGAACCTAGACCTATTAAATATACCAAATAAATACAACTCCTCCATGGAACATTTCAAAGGGCACACGTGGCGGGTAATTGCTAATTTCCAAGAATCTGAACATTAATTAAAAAGAGCACCAGGCTCACTGAAAAGTCCCCAGAGACAGATTTAGAGACAACTAAAAAGACATTAATATTTAAAAAAACATGCAGTCCTTCTGGGCGTAAGTAAGTTAAGAGTTATATCATTGCCATTTGGACAATTTAATTAGCTGATGATTGTCTGTGCCACATCACTGGGCAATCTGGAATAAAGTGTTTGAGTTTGCAAATATACACAGACCCAGTCAGATGTCTCAGATCTGGTCCCAGATGTTGACTGTTGCAATATTAAAATGTCTTGTGTAAATGTCACCAAGTGAGAGTGCACAGCGAGGAAGAGGGACACTCCCCACCAATCACCCACAGTACTTTGCCTGGACTGGGTTTGTGCCTGGCATCTGGCTAATGCAGTATTCAGCATCGTCTCTCCCAAAGCATAAGGACACTGACACTGTCTGTCATTCTTAAAACACACACACACACACAAAACGCACACACTATTATTCCAAACAAACAAACACACACACACAGAGTTCTATTATTCCAAATAAAGCCAGACACATGCACACTGTCCTGTCATTCCAAACACAAACACACATACACACACACTCAGAAAAGAAAAAATAAACATCCTGGTAATCATTTCCTTGTCACAAACACACAGTTGACACTGTTGACAAACAAAAGCACAAAGCAATAATATCATTAATTAACATTTTAATTAAATGAAAATATAATATCATAATAACAATAACAACAATAAAGATGATAAACCAACTGTTAGCAAGTACTTGGGTGAATCACTGCATCTAACACCCGTGTGATGGAGTAGACCTAATATTTTAATCTTCTCTTTATCTTCATGCTTACATCTGCTACACTTTAAAGGAGAAGTTTGTTGTGAATCAATTCATGCCCTGTTGTTTGAAGTCACTGAGTGCTGTCTGTAGGAAAAAGTACCATATTTGATGCAACATAGACCAAATAGCAAACTGGCAGCTAACATTACAGTAACTGAATAGGGTAGAATGAAAGTTTCAGTAGAATGAAACTGAAAGTGAGTTTCAAGTCGTCAAGTGGGTTTCATTGTCATTTCAGCCATATACACTGTATATAGTAAGACAAAATATTACTTGAATGGATTTAAGTGTGTGACCCATTCAGTCAGTGCCAGCACACTATATCAGATGTTCTTGTTCTTTTTCCTACAGACAGCACTCTGTGACCTCAGGTCTATGGATTGATTCACACAAGATTCCTTCTTACAAACAAGAGTGACCCAGGTAAGTTTTCATAAAGATTCCTGAGGACTTTTCTGAAGATTTAACACCTGTCTTGTCTTTCTTGCAAGCCATCAATTTTTCAAAGAAGTATCAACAAACAGGTTCGAGCCTGAGCGTGTGCAGGGGTGGACTGTGCAGGACGACAGAGGTTACACTTAAAAACTGTGGAAATGATTCATAGGGGTTAAGTTTAGAGTCAAGGGAGCTTAATAGTTTTTATCAGCATTTGTTGCACATCACAGTTGTATTTGACAAACAACTTGAAGACAATCTTCCAAGGCAGCTCTGTTCTAGTCAGCCTCTGTTTTGGTGTGTTTGACTTAACCACAGTCTCATGTGCTGCTTTCAAAGCATACCTTTCCCTTTTCCTCTTCAGAGATGAAATGCAGTCCAACCAGCACAGGTCGACTAATACCCTTTCATGTAGCGTACTCAAAACTTTTAGGTTGCCTTTATCTAGGGTAAGGTACCTGAAAGCAAAGAAATGTCTTATCCATCCCTTTGGGCCTGAAGTTCAAATGGACAACTCTGCATGAACACTGCATTTTGCCTGGTCGTCTTGCATGGAGTAGGGGGCCTGTCATGTTTAGATGCTTAATAATGGAGAGTGTTTTTGGAAAGCGTGGGATGAAAGTTTGATGAGAGGAGAAAGGAAAGTGGAGGATCTGCTATGAAATCAACCTTGACGCACTTACTGACACTGGTAGAGCTGCACTATCCCCATGTATGTGAATTATTCAGCGGCCTTGTGGGGAAACACACTGTAAGACAAAGTCAGCATGTGTGACAGGTTAGCAGGCTCTACCGCGCGGCCTAGTGTACCATGCAGCTGTAGCTGGGAGAGTCTGTGTACCAGTAGGAGCCAGCCAAGGTCGCCGTCTGGCTGTCCACCAGGGTGTGAGCAACAGCCAAGGCAACGCTACCACTGTCCGTGGTCCTTAGCTAGCTATGGGGATTATATTACCGAAAGTCCATTTCCAACACATTACACAACGGCGAGTGTACAGTGGGCATATATAAAGACAAACCTTGGGTCACGTCCAAGAGTGGGGATGGTAATTGATGAAATCGTTTTGATTTAGCTTTCGATCCATATCCATCTGTGTCATGCTCAATATATCACAATTTCCTATGCAAATGATTCCACTCAGAGCTCATTTTGATTAATGGCATGATGGCAGTCACATCATGGCCAAGTAATCCAATGGCTTCCTTCCTGCCTCACTAAGCCAGGGAAATCAGAGCAATTAGCACCACACTGACCCCTGGTGCCAATCAAACTGAACTGCATGTCTGTCGATATTTTGACGGAGCCAAGCCAAGGCCTTTAAACTAGTCAAGCTACAGCGATGATTCAACTGGCTGTACTGTCGTAAAATGTTGAAGGCTGAAATACTGCAAGACAAGTTAATCATGCGTTCATGATATACCGAAAATCCTCACAGTAAGGAAGGAAACTGGATTGAACATCGGCATATAATCTATAAAGTTTTCTAAGATTTTCTCTCGTTGGGAGGAATAATAGGGTACATGACGACATACATTGCAGGAAGTGCATTGTTGTTTGACACTTACTCTCATCAGTGTCCATGAAGCAACATAAAGCATTCCCATTATGTGGATACAGAGCACTTTAGAAATTATGATTTTCTTTTTAATTTTTTTTTAATATATATACAAAATGATTTTTTTTGGCAAATTGAGAGGACAGAATAACTTATTAAAGAAGTTATTTTAAATGAAAAAAGTACATGCAAGTCAAACCGATAACACAAAACAGTTACTAATAATCACAAAAAAATAGTAGCGTTCTCATATGTAGACATGAAATCATTGACATAATTGTAAGCGTGAAAAATGATCTAAAATCAGAAATGTACAGTTTCATAATTTCACAACAAATGTCTTTTTTTTTTTTAGATACAGCACAAGGCAGCAAGACATACCATAGAATTACATAATAACTCAACACATAGGCACTCATGAGGCCAGACAGAGAACCATTACCTTTACAAAAGAACACAGAAGCAATAAATACTGATTAAGCTAGTCAAAGCTGATAATAAAGAAAAACAATAATTTCAAAGATTAAAATTGTGCGACTTGAAGTTGGAACAATAAAAAGGGTAACAGATGACTTTGTTTTAAACGACCAGTGTCATTCAACCATCCTCTGAAAAAAAAAAAAACAACTCAATTCTGATAATACTTAGAACAATTAATTTGGTATCCGATTTAAATGGCGAGGTCAGTCAAGAGAGAGCATGACTTAAAACGTGTAAGGCCGGGACAGCAGGCCAAAGCCATACTATGACCAAACACTGAACGGCCAGTGTTGCACTCTCTGATGCGGATGTCCCTCTCAACCTGTGAGCTCACATGACAAGTTGCCTCATGATTTTTTTCAATATATATCTATCTACAGGCATCCCAATGGGAGAATCAATTTCAACCAGTGCCTAGGCTTTGAAACACCCACACACACACACACACACACACACAAACCCATACACACGTGTCACCCTTGCAAATGTCATTAACACTCTATAAATATGCATGCAATCATCTCAGACTGAGTACTACAATACAATTTCCAAAGACACATTCAAGAAAATGTTGATCACAAACAACAATGTCCTTGTCTTGGCAAAAGTGTTCCTTTGTAAAGCAAAAACTACAGTAAGTATCCTCTCAGTGTATGGAGAAAAGTGGCATCCATATGAAGGGTCCACTGATCCATTCCCTCAGTGTTCAGTGTAGATAGTTTTGTTTTAATGCCAGTACTAAATTTGAGGAGCAGGAAGATAGCTAGACATTCAACACAGTGGGCTGGTGGTTGGTGCCGCATGGTGACCTGCAGGCAAACGAGTGGAGTCTCTCGGTTTCTCCCCATCTCTCCCTCTGTCTGTCTGTCCGTCCGTCTGTTTCTCACTCCCTCTTTTGCTCTCCCCCTCTCTTTTCATCATCTCTCCAGCTCGGGGTCAAATAGGATTGGGAGAGAGTGTGTGTGTGTGGCCACTGACTGCACCCGGCCTGGGTTGCACGATGGAGCCCTTTTTGAGTTTTTTCTTTCTTTTTTTTTTGAACACGTGCAGCGCTCTGCAGACTCGTGGCCTGGACTCTGGTGCACAGCGCTGCATCACCCCGCCTGCAGCGGCAGGAGTCTGGCAGTCCTGCCTCACACTCTGTGGCCAGGAGGGCAGAGAGGGAGCGACAGAGTGGAGGGAGTGGGGGTTGGCAGGCAGCCTGTAGAGGGGTGTGCATAAGCGTGTGCGTGCGCGCGCACAGAGAGAGAGAGAGAGAGAGAGAGAGAGAGAGAGAGAGAGAGAGAGTGAGAGAGAGAGAGACACACACACACCTCAAAAGAGTGTGAGGGACAAAGAGTCAGGTTTGTGGTATCACAGACTGATCCGATAGCACCATGTAAGCACAGCAGGGAGTTCTTAGCGAAGGGTTCAGTCATAGGAACACTGTATATCAATGACTGCTGTTTATATAGTATTCTTCACGTTACACTAAGACACATGCACAGTAAACTCACGATAGCACACAGAGAAAGATTTCACTTCCGACCAAGTCACTACTGGTTGCACAATGGTCCAATTAAAAAAAAAAAAAAAATATAAAAATAATCGGTCATCAGGCCAGTGAAACTATCTGAAAGCCACCCTTGATGTAAAGTGTTCTATATCTTCTATAGTAACCCCATGTGTTATGCTGCCTCTTATCTGAGACTCACACAAAAGGTCCCTTCCTCTCAGAACCTATGGCTTTAACTCTTTCATGGCTTCTCATCCTGCGTTTCTTCAAAGTTTCCCTTTTGAAAATAATTCTGCCTTCGGCATCTTTACAGTATTTTTTAAAAGCCATAGAAAAATCAGATTCTTTTAAAGGTACATTCAATCATAAGAGCGAACAATTACAAATAAAAAAAAAAGAGACTAAAGGGTTTTGGCAGTTCATTGGTAAACAGGCAGACAAAACAGTCAGCACGAGAATATTTTTTCGACCAGCGGGTTTGAAAAGCGCCAATATCGACGACGGCTAATAACAATTCAACACCAATTTTTGAGCAATTTTTTTTCCAACACCAATTTTTTTGCTTAAAATACAACCTCTATTCTCCACTATCTTTGGCTAACCCCAAGGTTGGCCAAAAAAGAAACAAGACTTCACGTTTCCATTCAGGATGAGTGCATACTGTGAGCCCTTTGCAGTTAGACCATGCAACTGCCAAAACGGCACAATTACATGATCTGTCATTTTGGATGGGGGTGTCATTTTTTTTTTTTTTTTTTTTTTTTTAAAAAGGGGCTTTGCCTCCTTCAGTGATTCAGTCACATTGGAGCCCTGTAGGTTTCTTCAGCTTTGGGTTAGGGTGCCAGCTCAGGGGTCAGAGTTCGGGGGCACAGTATGCCGCAGCGTGGCTGCTGCTGTAGCAGAGGATGAGGAGGAGGAAGAAGAAGAGGAGGAAGAACTGCGCCGGGTCTCCACCCCCGTGCTGGTCATCTTCAGCTTGCGGCGCTTGGCCAGAGGAGCGTTATCCACGCTCTTCAGGAAGAAGCCCTCCCGCTTCCCCCGGTTGAAAGCCTGTGACAAAAGAAGTATAGATGTAGGATGAAAAAAGGAAGGAGTAGAACACTGGAAGCTTACTGTGGGTGGTAACGTCATACACTTGTAACAAAGTCTGTTTATATCCATTATGTCCCCATCTGGAATCAGAGGGGTCTTCCAACAGCTGTGTTATATCATAATGTCTATCAACTATTGAGATTATTCTTCACCATTACATAACTTTCAACACCAGATCATGTTTTTGATGAAATAATGATGTGTTATTATACATACAGGACTTGGAAATAACCCCACAACAAACTTCTGTTGCTTCCTAAGTCTCCATTTCCAACACAGTCTGACTGCATTCACAACCTCTAAAGCAAAAACCTAGGTCGCGCCATCACCCGACCGAAGGATCTTGGAAGAAAACTTTGAAAATAATGAACTTTGCCGAGTAGCACAGCGTGATGTGGTGGACTGACCAGCACCTTGTAAGTAGCATTGACGTAAGTGCGCACAGTGGGGCCGCTGGACTCCAGCACGTCTGGCGTGCACAGTGGGGTGGACGACATGTTGGCGCCGCCCTGGAGCCAACCGTTCTCCTTCAGATCACTCAGCTTCAGACGCCGCTCGGGATCCACCGTCAACAAGCCTACAGAGCCAATGGGCATCAGAAGAGAAGTGGGAGGATTGGCAGAACAGGAGAAAAAGAGAGAAAGTGTGAAAGAGAGGGATGGATGGAAAGAAAGATAGAAAGAAAGAAAAAAGAAAGAAAGAAAGACAGACATGGATGTTTGGGAGGATGGTCATGTCAAAAAGGGCTTTTTGCGGTTCAGCAGAACAATGACAGTTCTAACTTGAGGTAATGTTAGGACAAGTGCAGTGACACATCTCAGCCTCCCAACTCTCAGACAATTTTCTAAGTCAGAACCTGTGTGGTGTGATCAAATTGCCCAATGCCAGCAGTGAATAACTGTCAGACGCACTTCAACTTCAAGACACAAGCGAGTGCAGCTCCCCAACATGTTTGTAGACAGAGTAGTGGAGGAAGCTGACAAGAGCATCTGAGGAAGTGCATGATTTGAGGAAATGAGAGCTACAAAGGGTCTGGGAGAAAGTGCATGACTTACTAGTGTATCTGTCTGTGTGTGTGTGTGTGTGTGTGTGTGTGTGTGTGTGTGTGTGTGTGTGTGTGTGTGTGTGTGTATGTATGTATGTATGTATGTATGTATGTTTGTATGTATGTATGTGTGTGTGAGTGTACGCACCAATAACTCCAAGCCAGTTCTGCATTCATTTATCAGTAGGGAATGACAAACTGGGTCAAGCACGAGCCTAAAAATCGAGCGAACGAAACAGTGGACTCCTCAGTGGTCTCCATGGCACAAGCCCAGAGACCTGGACAAGCTGGAGGCCTTCCAGTCACTTACTATCAGAGATCAACCACAGAGAGAAAAGGAGAAAACACTGCATAGGTCTTGGGCAAGTTCTGCCTTTATCTTTCGAAGGGGCAATGTGCTTATTTGACGGTGTCTTGTTAGGTGGAAAACAAAATGTAATGGAGTCGGACATGGTCTGACAGGCTTATTCACTAGAAACATGAGGCTGACCTAGATGTGCACTGTGGCACTGGAAGTTGAAGAACTGTCATTACCGCTCTTTCTCTTTCTCTCTCTCTCCCCCAAAAACAAAAAAACCCATGATCAAATAATAGTGTGAGAACATTGGGATGTTTTTTTTTGTAAGTACAGGTGCCATGATGGGCTGCATGATGATCTTAAGGCTCCTGCTGGGTTCTTCTGTGATGGGGTCCTTAAAATGTGGCACTTTGATATCCTCTCACCTCTCACCAGCACTTTGGCCTCTTCTGACACGCCTCGCCAGGCCTCTCCGTCCAGCGAGAAGTCCCCTTCTTTGATCTTCTGCATGATATCGGCGGCGTGGGACGAGGTCATGCCCTTCTTTTCAGTCTGGAAGGGAACCTGTCCTGACAGCATGGTGTACTGCAACAGAAAGACACACACACACACACACACACACACACACAGAGCTTCTTTTAGTTCTCAGTATGGCGAGCCTGCAGTCAGCCATGGCATGATAATGGTATCATTTTAATGGCTTAAGCGAAATAACACGCAAACTTATTACAAATTAATCCAGTCATTATTGCCAATCTTAAAATTAGACAGTAATAACTCTCTGTCTCCACCCCAAATCCCCTTCTTCTCCTCACACTGCCTTCTACTCTTCTTCCTGCTCACCAGCTAAAGTAAAAGGGAAGGTGAAAGTACATTTAGTCTAGAGTTGGTCTTTGATGAGCAGAGGTCTGTAAACTAAAGCCAAGCAGAACTAGAATTCATTCAAATCTAGGCCTAGATTTGGGATGCACGATATCACTGGCACGGCATCAGTATCAGCAGATATGGCCTCATGACTTGTATTGTTGGCATCCACAGATAATGGATAATGAATATTCCTTGCCGATATATCAGCAAGACTAAAACTAGTAAAACTAGTAGTGTTTAAGAGGAGGCATCACAGAAATATGTTAGTGCTGTCAATCGATTAAAAAAATAATCTCATTAATCACAATTGAAAATTTAAGTTAATCATAATTAAAGTTCTAGAATTCTCCTTTAGGTTTTTGTGAAGAAAAAATGGTGCTCCTCGGTTCCCTTCACACCCAACATGAAAGATTGTAGTTGCAACAGGTTGTCTATATGAGAGGAGTGCCCGACCCCCTGCCTGTATCCCAGGCAAGCAAATTCTGCACACTCCCCCTTGCTTTAAGCTTTAAATCAACCACGGTGTGGCCTTTTCCTTGTACTCTCATTCAACCTGTCTGTCAGCTCTTTTAAAAATTCCATATTATGAAGCATCTACAACCTTCATTATGCCACATGTATTGTGCAAATAATGTCAAAGAGAAACTATTTAATCCCTGGATAGAGCTCTTGAAATCTTAACCAGAGCTTGAGACTAGGCTACTGTAGGCTACTTTGCCATCTCACGTCAGTGTACTGCAGAGCAGTAAACCTTCAGATAAACACGAACAGCTGTCTTTGGACCGGTCTTACACATATTGAACCTCTGCGCAGTGACTTTATGTTACCTTGGAAGAAATAAAATAGAGACCAAAGACTCTGTAAGGGGCTGCAGTCTGTGTGCCGACCACGTTTATGTCAGTTGTGTGAGGTGAGGTGAGGTGAGGGAGCTGAGGTGCTGGTGAATCGTGTGACATACGCGTCTGCTTGATTCATTTGCGTTAAAAAAATAACTTGAAAAATTGTGAAAAAAAAAAAACAAATTCAAAATGAATCACATGTATTAACGCGTTAACATTGAAAGCACTAGTTAAAATATGATGAGATTTGCATTTTTACTTACGTCAGATGTTTTATTTACCCACCTATTTACACTTATTTTTTCATGAATGAATGGCTGCATTTAGTAAAGTGTATAGATTAGAATGAATGAGAATGAAAGTTTTATTGTATTAAAAAATATTTGTTACATTTTATATTTTTACAGTATTGTTTTTTGTACAGTACAGTACAAAAAACAATAATCTGCATCCCTATTGTAAACTGAAGTGAAATTGAGGAGAGTTCATACTTAGCAGGGTGGAGATGTGTAAAGTAAAACAGAGCAGAGTTGCTTCTCAGCAGTCTGGTGCATGTGTGCTTGTGTGTGTGTGTGTATATGTACCAGGATGACGCCAAGGCTCCAGAGGTCGCAGGCCTGGTCGTAGCCACTCGAGTGGAAGAGTTCCGGGGCGGCGTACTGCAGGGTGAAGCACGGTGTCTGGAGGGGCGCGCTGCCTGCGGGGAACAGCCGGGCGAAGCCAAAGTCGATTACCTTCAGCACCGCGTCCTCGCCCTCGTCCGCAAACAGAATGTTCTGTGTGCAGGGGGTGACAGTGAGAGAGAATATTACACATAATGTAATTGTGCACCAGTCGATCAAAGTCTCACATAAATACTACAAATGAAATGTACTCTACGCTAGCTAAATGTGAAATACGTATGCGGCTTCAGTAAAGGGTTAACAAAAATAATAAAACACCAACAGGTTCTACATTGAATCAGCCTCCAATAACTCAAACTTCACACTTTTTCTCCTTCTCACACTCCTTGGTTATGGCTTCACCAGCACACAGCAGTCACAGTGAAGCCAACCAGCAGTCCCAGAGAGGCCAGCCTGCTTGTCTTGTCTTATCTCTGGCTCTGCATGCATTTCAGTGCCACCATACAAACCATCAGCTCACTGTTCTCCTGACTAACAACACAACCACACAGAACCGGAGCAACAAATGCACGACAGCGATGCCGAGCGTGGCGTGACCTAAATTAATAATTGAGGGCCACAGCCATTGGAGGCACCAGGGGAGCCAACATGACAAACATGCCACGGGCACAGAGGCCCCACTCGCAAACACGTTACAGACAGAGCATGAGGCTAGAGGAGGAGACAGAATAGACAGTGTGTGTGTCCCTAGAACATACACACACACACACACACACACACACACACACACACACACACACACACACACACACACGGAGCAGTGGGACCTTCAGATCCTGGGGAGGGCAACGAGATAAATATAATAACTTGCAGGCACAAAGCAGTATGTAAGTAAGAGTATGACATCTGCACGCACATATATTTTCACTAGCTGCTCATCAATCAGGCGACGATTCCTGCAAGTCACGTCCTGTGAAACACGAACACAGCACACATTGTGTTATTTTCTGCATATTTCGCGTCGGAAGACTGGAGGCCTAACGACAAGCTCGGCAAGTGAGCCAGATCGACGACAGCAACGTTCTCATTACAATCAAGCAAGGCTGTGCCGTCTCTCACCAACTGCCAGTCTCTGAGACTGGTGCCTCGCCGCCTCCCTCTTCCACTCGACTGCCAGACGCCTGCGCTCTATTTTCGTCCAGTGCGCACAGTGCATGCGTCAACCTGCCACCGCGCAAGCACAAACATTTCTGACACACACCCCCGTCTTGATTCAAGTATCTTTCAGGTTTTCAGGTGAGACTGAGAGGATTGGGGTGTGTGTGCATTTGCGTGCATACTGTGTGTGTGAGTGTGTATGTCTATGTGTGTGTGTGTGAGAGAGAGAGAGAGAGAGAGAGATAACCCCCCCCCAACCATACAGTGCCTATATTGAGATCACACTCACTGGCAGTAGAATTTCTGTTCTCTTTTCCAGAGCTTGATACACAAATAGGTGACACTGCTAGTTTTAATGGTAGACAGCAATGGAGCATTATGAATGTCAGTGTTGTATGTCATAGCGACTACTCAAGCCTTTCAATCAATTCTATTCTGTTTGCTGAGACTCAAAACAGGAACTCCTGAGCTGATGAAGCTTAGACACTTCTTCTTCTTCTTCACCTTAGCTGGATTACAGCTTCCATTTCTACAAACTTTTAACCTGATTCAAGAAATCTATACAAAACAAACAAAAAAATAAACAACAACAAAAATCCTCTGTTTCGTAATGGGCATGTTACTCACTGGGTGAATCCCAATTCCTCCTCCAGCTCCAAGCTCTCAGCTTTAAGCCCTGAACCCTCAAAGACTGCATCAGACAGAATTTCACTGCATTTTTCACACTCATTAACCATTTGCATGTGACAAAATTTCTATCTATCACTGAATCAGACAATCAGTCAAAAGTGGATTCATGCCAGATGAGCTGTTGAGGGTTAAGGGCTCAAAGATTAGGGCTTAGGGCGGGAAGTGGCTCCCGTGTTCTCCCTGCCACGCCACGAGAGTGGCGTACCCACCTCTGGCTTGAGGTCCCTGTGCACCACGCCGGCCTCGTGCATGAAGCTGACGGCTGACACCAGGCTGTTCATCAGCTTGCTGGCCTCCCACTCAGCGAAGAGCTTCTTCCGCTTGATACGCTCCAGCAGCTCCCCACCAAGCAGTAGCTCCATCACCAGATATGTGTGGTGCTGAGGGGAGGGGAGAGCGGAGGTTAACCGTAGGCCATGAACGACAGGCCACATATGGGGAACACACACAGAGATGTGAAATGCATGCCGATGGTGATGGTGAACATCATTTTGTATTGTTTAAGTGTTTGATGTTGCAAGAATGTAAGATAATTTTGTATTTGTTTGGTTGCTGTCTGTGTGTGTGTGTGTGTGCCCGTGTGTATGTGTGTGTGTGCGTGCGTATGTGTGTGTTTTTACCTGATCAGTGAAAACTTCATGGAGTCTGACAATATTGGGATGAGACTCGCACTGCCTCAGGGCCGCTATCTCCTTCTGCGACATTGATTCCATCCTAAAACAGACAAATTTATGAGACATACATCCACTGCCAACAACATCGCCAAGAAACTAAAAGCACCATCCAGAAAAACCCCTCCAGCAGCGTGAGACCGACCCCGCAGTAAATGATCTGTTACAGAGGCAGCGTTTGGAATGTGTGTGTGTGTGTGTGTGTGTGTGTGTGTGTGTGTGTGTGTGTGTGTGTGTGTGTGTGGTGGTAGTTCAGCTCACCTGCGGCTGATGATTTTGACAGCGTACTCCTGGCCACTCTGCTTGTGTCGGCACTTCCGGCACACGGAAAAGCTGCCCTCCCCCAGTGGAGGACCCTGGAGGCAGAGCTCATACTGCTGGAAGAACTGAGACTCCTACGGGCGCCAAGATACAGGGAGCGGGGTGGAGGGTGGGGGGTGAAGTACAGAAAATTATACACATTTTTTTAGCTGAAGAAAGGCATGTATGTATGTACTCTATGTACACACACCTACAGACGTGTGCGTAGAGTTTATATGCACATACTAACACAGATGTGTAAATGTAAATTTGGGCGTTTAAAAAACACCAGAGAGATACACAAACAGCCAACTTCCTGACTTCTGCTTGTCTCATGCATCTAATGCCACTGCTCTAAATTACAGCTAATTTCAAGAAGCAGAGTACACATACCAGCAAATGATGACTTCCTATATAGTTAACCATACAGAGGACAACGACACAAATCATTGAGAATCTTAAACTGAAAGAGAAGCTTCTACACTAGGATTTGCTCTGCGTGCTGCGTACCTTCAGCATTGCGCTGCGCTGTACTGTGGCTGACCCTGGCCGATCCACCTTCACCTGGTTCTCCAGGAAATCCCCCATGACCACATTTTTGTTGAATAGAATGGATGGCGCGATGAAGGAGTAACCCTGAGAGAGGAACAAGTAAAAGATGGTAAGTGTGTGTGTGTGTGTGTGTGTGTGTGTGGTGATTTCTCAAAGCCAGCTCTGAATAAATCGAGCAGCATGGTTTTAAACTTTTTTGGTTAGAGGGGACAAATAGGCCTAATGAATCATACATTTGTGAAGAGAACTTAAGTTAAATCTTAAGGGGCCTAATAACTAGTCATGACAGATAAGACTAAATAACTACATGCACAGCAGCAATTTTTGAAAGGTTTTTTTTTAAGATAATGGAGTGCCTTGCGAGTTTGTGACCCAGTTTTATTTCCTGCAGTTCCTGCAGGTGTCTAAGTTCACTGCAGAGAATGTTGGGGAGTCGAGGAGGGAGAACAGCATGTACTGTACCTGGAAAAGACGGTCTGTGCTGGGAGGGGTGCTGGCCGGAGAGTAGATGGGCTCCATGCCTGTGAATTCCTCGGCAAAGTTCCCCACGTCCAACTCATTACGCAGCTCGGGACGGAACGGGCTGACCACCTTTTTAGCGGCCAGATCGGCCCAGTTGAGTCCCTATATGGTAAATTTGAATCTTTCATTTGTGGGGTGTGCAATGCAGTGTGTCAAGAGTCTCTGTGTGTATACGTCTGTTTGAGAATCAAAATAAATGTGATTAACAGGACAAGTAAATGAGCGACATGACTGAGTGTTTGAGAGATGGAGACAAAAAAAGAGAGAAAGAGAATGAGTGAAAAAAGAGAGAAAAAAAGATAAAATGGCTCCAACAGAGCTTCTCCTCATTCTGGATGTCTGACTGTACATTTCATTTCATGTTCCCTCCTCAGTAAGGCCTAAATAATACCTCTGAGAGCCTAATGCAGGGCTGCACCAAACTCTCCCCTCCCTCCCTCCCCTCTTGTCTCGCCTCCCGAGAGAGATCCTGGTCTGAGCTCACTAGTATGCTGGCTACAGCACTCCACTCAAGAGATGGGCAGACAGCAGCCTCTCGTCTCTTTCATTCTATCTTTCTTTCTTCCTTTCTTTCTTTTTGAAAGCAGAACACTCTAATCCAGCCAAGACAGATCCAGCCAAGACAAATTCCCGCAAAGGGATGTCAAATAAAAAGAAATGTGCTTCTCTTAAGATAAGACGCTTTATCATTATGCACTTGAAAGGAGGTAATAATTCTAAGCAACTGCTGCTATGAAACGATGCATGTGGAAAAACTTTCATCACCCAGAATATAAATACACACAGATCTAGTGTTACATGAGTTCGAGTAGAGACAAAGGGTAATGTAAGGACCTTAAAGAACGGGTGAGACTTGATTTCTTCAGCACCCTTGGGTCCCGAGCCGAGCCGTTTGTGAGGGTCCTTGACCAGCAGTTTCCTCAGCAGGTCCTGAGCCAGAGGGGCAATTATGGATGGGAATGGGGGCTCACAGCGCAGGATCCGCCTGAGAAAGACAGACAGAGACAGAGACAGAGACAGAGAGACAGAGAGAGAGAGAGAGAGAGAAAGAGGGGGGAAGAGAAGAGACAAGATATGCAGAGGCCAGGATAATGAGTCCCACTATATGTGGACAGACGATAGAGGCAAGGCTGCCACCAAATTTTCATTATGCTTCAAAACTCATCCATGACTCTTCAAAGACCTTAAAGATAAGTATCCAAAAAAGCTAAATATCCATGATCTTAAACAACCTAGTATACAAAACTGCAGACACAACATTTTCCCTTCATTGATGACCTCTCCTTTTTCTAATGCGTCAATTTACGTGCAATCACAGCATTATTTATAAGTTTGTGTATATAAAGAATTCAAGAGCATGATCATTCATTATACATAATATATCAGACAAAATCATATTCTGTTGTATTTCTCAAAGTGGAAACTAAACAAACAGTATTTCATGACTTCAAGCGTGGATATATGGAATTTAAATCCCTGTTCCACAACAACAAAGTTCCCCCGTGGCCAAGCCTGTGGATGTGGGTTATGTGTAGCTGGTTTCAAGGGTAGAGCGTCTTACTTGGACACCTCGCTCTGTGTGTTTCTCTCGCCCTCCAAGGTGAAAGGCGAGGCTCCAGTCAGCAGTTCAAACATGAGGATCCCCAAACTCCACCAGTCCACCGACTGCACAACGGTGAAAGAGGAGACAGGAATGAAACAGTCTTGACTTGGTGAGCATGAACAAAAAACAACAGGGAACACAAAAAGGGGTAAACACAGCATTGACTGAACACCGAACAACAAAGCAGACACAAGTGGGAGCAGGTTTAGGCAATACTTGATCAATAGTGCCCTTGATTAGTTGCACAGAGCTGTTCCGTCGATTTGACTCACTTTAACTGGCTTTGTCTAGGTTTTGAGGTCAATTGTCTGACGTGCTTTAGCACGAACGAGGAATCAGGCACTCTGGAATATACGGATGCCAATAATTGCCAACGAATGCTTCATTTCCCGAGATGCAGCTCAGAACGACACTCTGGCTAATAGCATTACAATTACAAAGCTAACTAAACGTCAAGAGTACAATAAGAGAAGTCAACTGGCAGCCATTCTTATGCATTTGTGCGTTTTGTTCTGGGGTGCATAATGGAAAGCACTCACCAAAGACAACTCAATGAGATGTCAAAATGAATGGCTCTGCAATAGAATACCCCATCAATGCAGCATTCGCAAAACACCACAGTCCTTCAGAGCATATAGCCGTGAGGACACAGTATTAAAAGGGCATCAAATCAGGCTGGTATAAGGCGAGTGCAACTTTGTATTCAAGGTGCATGTGATGCCGCAACTCAGCGTCACGGCATCACGTGAGTTACGCACCGGTTTGGGGACGCTGTTTTGAATGTGTTCTGGCCTATGCACAATCAGAAAACATGTATCACTACCTTTTGACAGTGCATTACGGCTGTAAGATTTTGTGTTCTGGACTATGCACAATAAGAAAACATGTATCACTACCTTTTGACAGTGCATTACGGCTGTAAGATTTTGTGTTCTAGACTATGCACAATCAGAAAACATGTATCACTACCTTTTGACAGTGCATTACGGCTGGAAGATTTTGTGTTCTGGACTATGCACAATCAGAAAACATGTATCACTACCTTTTGACAGTGCATTACGGCTGTAAGATTTTGTGTGTAACAAGAGCGGCATGGGTCTTACCTTGCCATGTCCTGACTTTCCACGGATAATCTCGGGTGCCATGTACTCAATAGTGCCACAGAATGAATAGGTCCTCTCTTTCTGTTGACACAGATTGTTCAATTATATGACTGTGGTCAGAACCGATGACCAATTCCAAGTTGAAGTATAAAAGTGGCAAACATTGTACCCCTTTTTTTTTGACCATTTCAGCTTTAAAAAGAAGTTTTTTTCTGTCTTAAACAAGTGGGTAGCAATGCTAGTTTGTGATCCTAATCTGTCCACAGCTGCTTTAATTGTAACAAATGTCTTGTCAAGTGTAAAAAGTGAAACAATGTTCTTTTTACCCCCTAATTTCCATCTACATGACAAAAATACTAATTATCTCGTCACAGAATGACTTTTGCTTTCTTCTGTCTTCAAAGAAAGGTCAGAGTTTTTAATTCCATTTTTATAACATTTCTGTCAAAAGGGGACAGTTCTGCATCCTAACCATTAAATTTGAATGAATCCATGTCTCATTAATGTATGTCTGGTAAATCTGATATGGACCATGTTTCTTGTGAATTACAGAGGCTAATGTATGTGATTATACAGTATACTGAACAAGTATAAAGGCAAGATTTTGTCACAAACTTCCTAGATTCCTTATTTCAGCGACATAGCCTGAAGGGACTGCAGGGGAGTAGCTTTTCTAACTAATACAGATAAATGGTCGAAAAGATTTCTGATTTTTAATGCTAATTTAAGATAACAGCATCACTGGAGACATCTGGATTACTGATTTTATTAAACCACCTTTTTGTGTCTATTGAGTGTGTGACACTGTTACTGAGTGTGTATGTGTACCTATTTCCTTAACAAACTAATAAATACATATAGTCTTCCCTACACTTCAAGCAGTAATTCATCACTGCATTGGTTTGCTTTAGCTGGAGTCCGTTACTAAATCTCCCTCCACAGACAACAGTACCTCTTCATCCAGGAACTCCTTGCTCAACCCAAAGTCAGTCAGCACTACATGGCCCTCGTTGTCCAATAGGATGTTCTCCAGTTTGATGTCCCGGTAGACAATGCCAAGCTGAAAAGGTTGTGCCAAACAGAATAAAAGTAAAAAACGGCGTAGTACAAGGCAATGAACAAGTACACAGGGCTGTAATAAAAGTGTTTCCACAAGGGAGCCATAACAGAACGGTGGCGAGGCCATTCCATTTGAATGGTGGCTAATTTCTGTTCCTTAATTCATTTAGAGAGGGGCCATTTACGTCTTAACAACCTCACACTTTTTCTCAATCATTCAGACACATTTTCCCTGAAGCTCTGCATGCATTCTCAGAGCAGTCATTCAGGATCACACCAAAGTGCCACGCTTGGCCAAAGCACAACGTCAGTTTTCAATGTGCTTGTAAGAAAAGGACAAGCTACATCTTATCTGGCTTCAAAGTTAAAACAGTTATGACAGGAGGGATACTTGCTTCCTGACAAGCTGGTCAGAAAACATATGCTTCTGTCAATCAGCTTCTAGGCCTACATACTTTTCAAAGGCTGTTGCATGGATGCCTAATGAGGTATCTTATTACTCTATGCTTGTTATATTGTTTCTGACTACAGTCAAAAACTGCCATAAACAATATATCTGGCCTGTATCTGTTTCAGTTTATCAGTCTGTATACACAGCAACATGGAGCTTTCCATGTGGGCAAAACACTGGAGGTGTGTGTGTGTGTGTGTGTGTGTGTGTGTGTGTGTATGGCTGTGTGTGTGTGTGTGTGTGTGTATGGCTGTGTGTGTGTGTGTGTGTGTGTGTGTGTATTTACATCCTGTTACTAAAACTGGAACACCATGACATGCCTGAAAGCACTTTTTTCCTGTTTGAATAGTCAACAAACAACACTAGTACAAAAACCACGATACAACATACACAAAAGGGTGCGCATATGTACGCTTGTACACAATAGCATCTATCAGCTGCTACAACTGCTGACTGGAAATGATATCAGTTTCCTAATTTTTCCAAAAGTCATCCAGTGCACACTAATGACAACGATCAATACTTTTTGGCTATAACTCAATTAACTCGGCTCATTTGTTCAAAACATTTCCATTTATGTTTATGTGATTTCCGTCTCTAAGTAAAAATGTACTCCAAGTGCAAAAAAAAGTAATTACTACAGCATCTGAAAAACAACCAGTCCCATTGTGCAAAGTATGTAGTGATGCTCACAAGTAAACACTTACAGCCTTTAACTAGCATGTCATAGATTCAGGTCATGCAATCGCCTATTTCAAAACACATACCATGTTTACATCACTTCAGCATATAAAAAAGACAAACAGTCGATTGCAAACTTGTTGAAACTCAGATTTAAAACATATAGCAGGACTACTAACTTGCATATTCAAATACCACTCATGGAAATATGTTGAGTATATTTAAGTGCAGGGTGAAGCAGAATATGTACTTATCAAGCCAGAAGAACACTGGGTCTCTGAGGACCTACAAGGCCTTAAGCTGCTCTGACAGAACCTAATGTGATGCTAAACACCATGCATGCCCCTGACGTGTAAAGTGTAGCCAATTCTATTAGAATTCCTGCCAACCATATATACCCTCAGCTGTCTCAGTCAGGGTCCACTTTCAAACGGTTCCGATTGACTTTTTAGTGTGTCAAAAAACACAGTCTGATAACTGAGACTAATCTCTCTGTACTTCAGTTTAACAAAGATGGCAGCTTTGTACAGAGTTTGTACATTTCATGACACTGTTTGTTTTAGACGTTACATTAGAATTATGTCACATTTGGCCAGACAATACATGCATACCTGAATGCTAGACTGGGACTCGTAAACCTGCAAATGTATTACTGCCCGACTCATTTTCTTTAGCCCACAACAGAATTTGCACTGTTTCATTGGCAGAGAAATAAAAAAAGCATAAATAATAAAGCATACGTCAAACTGAGTTTAAGGTGGTTTGAGAAAGGACTTTTTTGTCCCACAAGCTTACTAAGACAACAATCAATACTGGTTTAGGCCCCTACCTTGTGCAGATGCTCCAAGGCCAAAATGATCTCTCCAATGTAGATCCGAACTTCATCCTCAGAGAAATGGTCTCGCTGGTAAAGATGGGTAAACATCTCCCCTCCACTTACATAGTCTAGGACAGAGCAAAGGGTATGTTACTACCATCCCAGCATTATAGCACCACAATTCTACAGAGTAGATCTGGTCTGTCAAAGGTACATCCAGATGCATGCAGCACAGAGAAAAACAGGAAAAAGAAAGAACAAGCACCTACCAAGTATGAGGTGCAATTTTGTCTGCGTTTGGAAGGCATAGTGCAGTGTAACTAAAAAGGGAGACTGCCGTATGTGCTCCAAAACTTGTCTTTCGGTCCTTGTGTGTTCAGCTGTCTTTGCCTTTTGTACTATGGCTGCTTTCTTCAACACCTACAGATGAAGGTACTCTTATGAATGAAGACAGAGTGACAAAAGGGATCCACCTACTCGGCTTTCCCCACCATTAATACACATCACACCTTTCACTACACATGGGTGTGTCCACTTATGGGAGAGATCGGAAAGGGAGTGCACATCTGAACCTCAGCCAAAAAAAGTCTGAGCAATACACTTACACGCGATCAGGTTTGGACCAGCACCTTTTATAATCATGATTTCTAAAATAAAATATCTGGTGTGTGTTTCAACTGAAGAGGGATGGGTGTATGCACAACACCACATGACACTGCACTGACCTTCATAGCATACAGTTTCCCTTCATCGTGACCGCTTGTCTTTCTCACCAGGAACACTTTCCCATATGCTGTACAGCACCGGATAGAGAAGACAGAAAGTGATCATATATGTAAAAACAACTACACGACAGGAGTGACACTCTTGTTTCCAGAGTCCTATTTCACTCTGGCCATATCAGTCACTCACAGAACAAAGCACATGTATATACAGGCCTGGTCTGTCAGACACTTTCAAAACGAACGTGGGCTGCACCCATTTGAAGGTAAAACTGATCAGTCAGGATGAGGGAGTCATTACATCTGAACAGAAAGAGTCAATCAGTACTACAAAACTTACCTCCAGTGCCTAGCACTTTCAGAAGTTCGAAGTTCTCTACACCCACTTTCTCAGTGTACCCTGTAAGGTTTGCTGAAGGGCAAAGTTAAAATAGATGAGAGACACACACATACTTCAGGCTCTCCCCAGATAACACAAATGACAGTCACTCGCAAAGAGCATCATCACAGAACATCAATAAAATTCCAAAGATTAAGTCTCATGAATGCCATTGACTGTACGGAGCTGAAATTGTTTGTAGTGTATTCATAACAACATATAAGACAGCTAGATGCTAAGACGTCCGAAGGGGCCATCCACCTCAGTGACAGTATTCAATACCATTAGTGCGCTAAAAAGTCACACGTTTATGGCAGTTGAATGAGAGTGAGTGAAACTCATTTGTTACTTACCATTAGTGATTTCGTGTTTGACAGTACAGACTTTCTTCCGGGTCTCTTTATCAGAGTCCTCACCACTACTGCTACTACTACTATCTCCAGACATAGTGCTTATGAAATGTAAAGTAACTTGTAGTTATTTCACAATCGAACAGCGAGCAAGATTTCTCTTCCGGTGTAAAATCTTACAATTTAACTACACCATAAAGCAGTAGAAATGTAGCTACAGATTATTTCTTTTTTTGTATAAAGTGCAGATCATCTCGAACTGTATGGCACTGATGGTAGTCATTGTTTTGTTTTTCACTTAGGACCACCGCAAATCCCTTTGACATCCTGCTGTTTCGACTAATCTTCATAAGCTCGTCCTGTTGTTTGCACGGGTGATACGACCCATCTGGACTCACATCACATATAAACGAAGTTATCTGTAATATTTTCTTCTAATGTCTAAAAAGTCCGTAAAATGTGTTGTATCGAACAACCACTGCCACCCGAGAGTTAAATTTCTTTTCTGTTAATTCCAGTCAATTAATTGGTGTCGGCCATACGTGGATGCCATTTCCGTATTTTCTACTTCGACACAAACTGTCGCAAGCCAGCTAGGATAGCTTGTTGCTAACAATCTGCAACTGGATACAATTGTAACAACTCAGCTGCAGTGACCTATAGGTTCAATGTTAACGTTAGCTAGTGTTCAGCAGCAGTGGCGGTAGCCAACAAGGTATCTGTCTATTTACAAGCTTGTTTTCCGGCATGCATATTGTGATAATTAACTGGCTGTGCTGTTATATAATATGCGCTAACGTACGCGAACATGAGAGAAAATGACATTAAAAGCGTTATTTTTCCAAGCTAGCTAGCTACATATTAGCCGGTTAGCTTGCTAACTACCAGTACCAACCATGACAGACTCTTAATTAAAACTCCCAAGCTCTGAGCCAATAAAAAATCGCACTGACGCATATCAGATAACATGAAAAACCAGGTTTCTTCCCTTTCTTCCGGCTATACTTCTGTGTAACTCGCGCAGAAAATATTTTTGCTGAAAGACAACAAATTTAACATCAAAATGACTTTAAAAATTGTTGTAAAGACTAGATTACTTGGACTACGGAAGCCGTTGTGATCCAATCTGATTGTTGCATTTTTAAATTGAGATGAAAAGGGCGTTTACTGCTGATAGGAATGTGTTACTTGTGGGTTTACTCTTACAACCTCTTCGTCTACAGTCGCAGGTCATCAGCTGACCTATGTTGACCTGTGTGAGTCAAACAGTTTATTACTTCCAAATAATGGATTGGTTATATTAATAATAATAATATAGTTTAACATTTATCTTTATTATAGCCTGTGTCATTTAATAGCCCATAGGTCTAAAAATAGACCCGAGGTAAAGGGCTCTAACGTAGAAGACTATAGAGATTATTAGGTTTTTGACTTTATTAACATTTTGAGACAACAGTTTGAGATTTCTGTCAAAACTGAACCCCATAGTAGTACCCCACTAAACGAATGTCTGCTGGAGCAGCATGTTCAGGTATTAACCCTGAGGATTAGTAGAGTTTTGATAGGTGTCAGGCAGAGGACACAGACACACAGGGCTTTCACTGCATTACTGACATCAATCATCAATCTTCATAATCCTATTTCAGTTACTGACATTCAGGTGTGTGTATGTGGCTCTGCATCAGTGCAGTTCTGTATGTGTGCTTGTCTGTGTCTGAGCATGTAAGCTGGAGAATTTTTACCATTTGTGACTTGTATATGTAGTCTCTCTCTCTCTCTCTCTCTCTCTCTCTCTCTCTCTCTGTGTGTGTGTGTGTGTGTGTGTGTAGTGTGTATGTGTCTGAGTATGAGAGAGAACAAAAATAAAGCTCAAGGCTCCTGTACACACATTGATAAAAAGCAGATCAACATTACTCAAAAAGCTGTTTAAAAACCTCAACATTTATTATGTTCCATTTGCTTAAGTTTTTACAGTACTGTATTTTTTCTTCAGTTACATAGCAGAGCAATGAGTCACTACAGCCAGCGTTTAAATTTAACAGTGGTATTTTGTTGATGCTTAACACACAAAGACATTTTTGTTGTTAGTGTTGTTGACAGTGCAAAGGATGAAAAAATGAACATAATTAAAGCCAGACAACATTTGCCAAATTATTTTCCCCAATAATAATAATAATAACCACACTAATGACGTATAAAAATGGAGCAGACATCGTGCACAGTCAATAATTCTCCACACTGTGATTTCAGTTTGATTTGTGCTAAAGGTAAGTCCATTTACTGAATGTGAAGGAAGGTCATCAACTGCATATAAAAGATTTTAACCAGAATTTTGTTTTATTTCACCATTAAAATTAAATTACTCTATGGGAAATAGTCAACATTTTACTCAGGCTCGACTGAAGACAGTATGCTGTGCATACTGTACAGCACCCTCTTTTCCAAACAGAAATACTCACTTAAATTAAGTGATATCCATTGTTGAGCTTAATTTTTACCTGTACCAATTAAAAAATTCAATTGAGTGTCACATCCTCATTTCCACTATAGAAACATAAATGATAATGGCCATCTTTAGTTTCATGCAGGGGCTGGAGCGGATGCTTCCTCGCCCTCGCCACCCTCTGCGGACACCTGGTTCAGCGGGAGAAATTTGAGGATTGGTTCTAGATACTCCATCACCGTCTCCTTCACACTCTTCTCGAGGAGGTATCCCTCTGATTCGGCTTCAAGATTCTCCTGGCCCTCCAGCGCCTCCAGGGATGTTTGCAGGAACCTGAGACTCGCCAGGACAACGCCCTGTATAGGACAAGAAAAAACAAACAAAAAGGGGACATAGTTTTATGATATCTCACTGGAGATTGGAGCATTGTCGGTGAAAGTTTTTCAATAATTTTTTTCATCACAATCTGAGTAATAATATGTATATTCAATTCAATTCATTTCAATTTATTTGACAGCCTCATGTCCATAACCACAAAAGCCAGGACGGATAAAAGGGTATAAAAACACAAATAAAAAGAGTTAAATGACATACAGACATTTCAGCCAATATACCCTCAGTCTGGATGTGTAACAGGAACAACTCACAATGGGATTTGAGAGTGCTACCATGATACTGTTAGTGGATTCATCCAGACGTAGCAAGCTTAAACTTAAACATCAGGTTTCTTAAATGCTCTTTAAGTGTGCTTACTCCTACAGATACAAACATTTGATTAGAATTCTCTCCTTTAGGAATCTTAAGTAAAATTCTTACTGCATCATCATTATATATATATAATATAGAATATGAAGAGAAAACATCTGAGAGAAAGAGAAAACATCTGAAATATATATAAAATATATAGATATTCATCAAAAAGGGTCATTACCTACCACTCAGATTAAGTTGTACATTTAAATATTTAAGTATTTATTGTACATTTATTAAATTTTTTTTAGACTAAGTTGTACATTTCTATATTTGAATATAATAATATATAAAGAAACATAGTTAATTTATAATTAAGTAAATTATAATATCTTGATTGCTTGAAAATTATGGTAGGACATACAGTAGCCCTGTGTATGCATGTAGAAAACTTGCAGATGCAGATTGCTCCATCATATAGTAATTTTTATTCTTTGTTCAGCCTCTTGTCATATCATATCATGTTTTTGATATGTCTTGTCTTATTGTTTGTACATTCAACACTAGTCTTTAGTCAAGTTTAATTAGTCAAATTTAATCCTTTCCCTTGTCACTATAACACACCGTTTATTCTTTACTCTCACCTGAACCAGGAGCACAGACAGCACCACTGCCCCCATGGTGTTCATCAGGCCTGTGTAGTAGCCCACAAGGGCCTCCCTGCACCCACGGAGGTGGATGTTAAGTTCCTCCGTCTGGTGCTCGTAGTTGTAATGGGCAGTGTTATTGGTCAGTTGGGTGTGGATGCAGGGCCGAGGGGAGCTGGGGTTGCAGCAGCTAAAGGGGACACCATCAACCAGATAACGTCCATCCACGTTGCTCTTGATGCGACTGCCATAGAAAAGATTAAATGGTTTGAGGAAATGGTTACATTTTGCATTAATCTCATTAATTGGTGAAGTATTAATATAATTCCAGTAGCTGATCTCAAATGATTGACTTTCAACAAATCCTCAAATTCTTAATGTTCTCAAGGAATACTTCAGTAGAAGCAATCATAACAATCTTGCCTTTTTAGGCAAGTGGGTTCAACTGGAACCACTATATTAGATACCCATACTCTGGTGATGAAAAGAGTTTACTTTTGGCATGTGATGAACTGATTCAGTTTGCCCATGCAATGTGAATATGCTGTGAGTATGCTGTGTTTGCTGTGAGTCTAACTCAATGGTTTGCTTAAAAGCCCGTGCCAGTGCATAATGGCCTGTTACATTGCCTGTTTGCTTGTTTTCGTCACTTACTCTTTGACCTCCTTCAAGCTGAAGTCCAAGTAACGATTACTGATCCACTGCACCTCAAACCAGTCCCTGTAGTCGTCGTTGCCGCAGCATTCGAAATCCATTTGCAGGTGGTCGATGGTCTGCTTCTGGAAACAACGGCCGGGCGTATCCGTGTCCTTGTAGAAGCGGATGCCGTTCCTCAGGCCGATCTCCAGTGACGACTCCAGTGAGCCCTTCATGATGAAACTTAAGAGCATGGACACGAACATAAGGGTAGAGATGAACAGGGAGAAGCCGTAGTAGGGTTTCAGGAAGGTCTTCCATGCTGGGAAACGACTCGGATCCAGGGCATCCTGGCAGATTCGTCCAGCAAAGTAGTTTATTCCCAAACTTCCCAGGCCCACCATCATTAAGCTGTGAGGTACGATGTAAATGCTGGTGTTGTCCATTACCTGCAGATGGGAATTGTGAACAATTTACTTGGTCTTGAGACATGAACTGACCAAAACCCAAGTCCCAAATCAAGTGCTAACCTAACTCTGTGAGAATGAAATGTGTGTTTACATTTGTCATAACAACTGTCCTTTTTGTTACATGTTTGACACCTGTAGTCTTTTTTCTAAACCTTATTACAATTTTTGTATTGTTATAAATGTAAATTAATTGTTTTGTATGAAACATTAAAGGTATTGCCTTTGGATGGATGGGTGGCCTCGCCCATTCTCTCAAGCACCTTCAGAAGTATGTTTTCTTCTAATGTACTGCCCAAAAGGTTTGAAAACAACTAGACAGAATCCAGAGTATATTTTATGCTGCAGAGCATGTAATTTACCCTTGACTGTTTACCAAGGTATGCAACAGTATTTACCACTTGTAAACAACATGGTCATATACAAACAAAAAATGGCACACAGAAGCCTTGGAATTAGCAACCAGGCACTCCATCTATGGGCCTTAAGCAGTACTACCACGTGGTTTATCAGGCCTGCTTCAGGACCTCAGGCCTGCTTCAGGATAAATGAAACTCCACTTCTAGCATTGAGTTAGCATTTCAAGATGGTTCAATTAGGCTACAAGAGAACCAAAAAGCAATATTCAAAATTCATCTATTTTTGGCATGCTAAACAGATATAGTTTGCTGAAAATGTGACCTAAAAACATTGCTATAACACTGTTACACACGTCATTGATGATAGTCTATGAGACAGTCTCTTACTAACTACTTACTTACAGTCTCTTACTTACTAGCAAACAATTCGCTATAAATTTTGATTTATATGAATACCTCAGTCGTCCAAATCTAGAGCAACATTAGCATGTGTTGTTGATGTTGCCCAGAATATACATCAGCAGACCCTCTCAGTAAGAAGTTCATAAGTAGCCTGTGCTACAAGCATGGACACTCTTGTCCATTAAAGCCTCCTGGCCGACAATATGTTTATCTACTCTATTTTCATTTTTGGTTCCTGGTTAGAGCGCTGGTCCTGGAGGACATCCTGCTTATGGTAATTATTATTTCTATTTGTTACAATACAATGCAATCTGACAACATGTCTGAAAACAAATTACAGCAATTAACTCTAGACTTTGTTTAGACATTCGATTACTGGTGAAGTTTGTTCTTTATGACTTTTCAACTACTAATTAAGCAAGTCTATATGTAACCTCCTGTCTGTACTCTCATTTTGACCAGGCCTCTGCACAGGCTTCATATCAAGGCTAACTATAATACACCTGTCCCAATAAGACGGCTCACTATGGAGGACAGCTACACAATAATCTCATTAACAGCTTAGACAATATTTATATTCACGCAGGTTCATTTCAACAACACATGCATAGTCTTAACCGTTATCTTGAATTTTTAGAACTGATATAGTAGAATAGAACTGTTATAATAGCATTGCAAATTGTCATACTTCCACCTAAAAGGTAACAGTGGATAGGAACAAATATAAAGAAAGACAATTAAGGATGATGTGATGATGTTACTTGCATTCACACTCAATAATCACATGTCACAATTGTAATCATGATAAATGTGTGAAATTCTGCAAAGATTATATCAAGATATCAAAAAGATATAGAAATGACAAAATGTCATCCACCCTTGCCATTAATGGCCAAGAAGTAAACTGTAGAATTGATGTGCTACCTCAGCTCGTTTGCGCAATTCAATTTTGAGGAAACAGCCCAGGAAAAAAGTGATGGATCCTGACATGGTGGGCAGCCAGGACAGCAGCCATAGGCTCTGGGCTAGTTTTACCCTCTTCTGGAAGGTGAACTTCATCGGCATCAAAACCATGATGGAGGCCTCCTCGTAAGAGGTTGTCCTGAAGAGTAGAACTCAAAGGAGAGACGATTAGATGACTCAGTGGAGGACGGGAAATGAAGGACTGGGTGGACGCAGGTCTGTCCAATAGTGAAGGCAAAAACTTGAGAAAAATGGTAAACTTAGTTAGTTGATTATATTAGTTGACTTTGATCCAATTGGCCGAAATAAAATTTGAATCCTACAATCTGCTCCTGCGTGCTGAAAAATGTAGGCTTGTCTTTTTTTCCTGGAAATCTTCCTTTCTTACAATCTGTATTCCACTCTTGATGATATTCCACTATTTGCTTGGTGAATCTCCCCTGAGCACTTTCCAAAAAAATTGAGAGCGATACCCCTCGCCCCGGAGAGTGTTACCCTTGCACCTCTGTGCCCATGCTTGGGTGAGACACAATGGATTGGGCCAAAGCTGCAGGACTTGGGCATCTTACCTCTAATCCTTTACCTATCCTATTAAACTCCCCTTTCCAATGAGAATCCAGGCCACTGTCTGCTCAGCAAACTAAGCCCGTCCACCTCTGTAGTAAGAGAGAAGGCCGCAAGTTTGACCACCAGACAAGCAGAGAGATACTGAGACAATGTAGTTGTAGCAGCGAACAGGAAGTTAACTGTCATGGACGTTTTCAGTGATGGAGGACATGTTTCAGATGTGAGCCATTTAGCAAAAGGTTCATTAATCACAGTCCTTGGACTGAGACCACCTTCCATTTAAACTGTATGGTCTTCTGATTGTGTCTGTAGATCTACATATCCAATCTTTTTATTGTGTATTGTGTATTTTATTGTGTATTCGTGAATAGCATACAAAAGCAAGAGAGATAAAGACAGAGAGAGCAGTGGTGATGCTGAACATGAGTGAAAGTGAGGATAATCCTGTAAAGCTGTAGTAACGAGCTCATTAGAGTCAGTTAACAGATTGCTTTGAATACAGTGGGCTCTTACATGAGTGGCTGACAATTGAATGGAACTTCAATTACTGCCAAAACATGGTAACCACAGCAACTGAATTCAGACATATTTTTCTTGTTTATTGATGCTCACATAATATACAGCATTGACACACAATAGTTTAGATTTTATTACAAAGGCAGGTGTCAGGGGCAATGAATTACACAGTTAAATATGGACATAAAATAAGCACAGGACCTTACACATCAAAGAACAGTGGATTTTCCTTCAAACCTTTTCATAGTTTTAATTCAAGGAGACAGTGGTTTGCATCCTTCTTACTCTTCGACAAGTTAATGAACATGAATACTAATGAGGATAAATAGCAGAGAATAGGAGAGAGAGAAGGAAAAGCCAGAAGACAGAAGCAGGACAAGATGTCACTGTGCAGTGTTCTGCTTCATAACAAACAACAGCAGCACTTGGTTTAGAAACACAGGGCTTGTGCTTTATCAAGAGCCCAGTACTAAAAACAGCCCTCCGTAGATTGACTACAATCTCCAAACAATGCATAGTATACATCTGTTGCTAAGGTGGCTATAAGGTAAAGCAGAGTGGACTCTTTACAGATATTTCCACATTTTCTAGTCCTAACATGTGAACAAAATAATTATGCAAGTTATGTCTACTAATTTCCACGTTACTAAATTACATTCATTCCCTAATCTCACAAAAAAAACATACCATATACAGAGTTCACTGTATTATTAAAGTTTACTTTTAAGAATTCATTAAATAAGCTTTAAGGGAATGTATTTGTACATAATACTACACTATGGATATTAATGAGCTGCGTGGTTATACGTTTTATTATAGAAATACTTAATGGTACATTAATGTTCTACTTAAAGCACACCCAAGCAAAGTAAATACAAGAGCAAATCCAACAATTAACACGCACAAACTTACACTTTTGAATAAGTTTAACATCAATTATTAGCTATTATTTACTTCTCAAAACTACCTTTACCTCTCCCGAATATCCACCTATACAGTAGTTGCAGCCGAGGTGGTGTTTTTAGAAGGAAAAAAGGGGCTTTACTATTTCACAATCTTCAAAGTCATAAAGGAATAAATACAATCTCCTCACCCACTTCCTTAACTGTTTTTAAATGGCACAAATTTTCATGTCACCTTTGCTTTCACCATTTTGACATGCAAATATTCTGCTCAGCTCTAAACGTATCTGCATCTGAAACGTATTGCATCTGAATACTTGTTAGCCTTTACTCACCACATAGATTTTTTTTTTACATAAACTATGCTATTCACTTTTATATTTGAGCAGGGTTCAGATCCTCAAAAACCTAAAGTTACCACCATACTACCACCATACTGTACATACAGCAACTATATTTGATGAGTTTTTGAAACTACCACTGTGTATCTATTGAGAGAGATCTCTTCCTTATTTTGGTGTACAGTATACAGTTTTTTTCTATGGTAGCAAACAGCAAGAAATTTTCCTGTATGGTCTCCACTCAAATGACATGAGCGGCCAAAGTAGGACAGCGTATCCTTGGGCAATTGATTGAATCAAAGTGGTGTACTCCTGTTTGATGTTGTCTCTTGAGGACTTCAAAGCTGCTCCCAGTGCAGAGCTGGGAAAGACTGCGAGGGTGCATATTTGATTATGAATGGAGAGGCCCAATCAGATTATGCTCTACATATCTGGCAACTAAAGTGGCAGCCACACAAATTTTCACAAGCTGAAAATGTAGATTTTTTAGCCATTAAGCCGTTAAATGGGAAAACCTACTGGATTTTGAGTGGCGTTAATTCCCCATAGTTGTCAGTGTGTACATCTGCTGTTAAGATGGATCTCATTTTTGGATGTGTTGGATGTGTTCATAATCCACATATCCCCCTTCCAGACTAATGTGGCCAGGCTGTATCCTGGCTCACAGCTTGGTTCTCTCCCCTTTTAGTACTTCCTCTGCTACCCCTGACGGTGCCTGACTGATGTAACAATGGAGCAACCTCTCAGCCTCGTGGAGGGTACTCAGTCTGGCTCCACTACCCCCTCCTCCTCCTCCAGCTCCTACAGCCATGCCATGCCCATGGCCCTCTGTCCAACTGAGGACGAGCTTGGTCTCTTCCTCAGTGTACTCTGCGGCATCTCTGTGGAGGTCCATGACGGCCTCCGTGCACTTCAGGTGCCCCTTTAACTCCTGTAGCGCGAGGCCAGCGTCACTAATTTCCTCCATACTGGCCGAGAGGATGCGGATGGGTGATCCCAGCTTACGGGAGGGTGGGGATTGTTGGTGGTCATCCCCAGGGTCGCCATGAGATGTCTGGAACGAGGTGGGGCTGACATCAGCCACAGGGATGGGCAGGGTTTCTGGGTGCACGGTAAACTGGAGGTGGGGGATCTGCAGTGGGCGAGGCGGGTACTTGTGAACAGGTTCCTCACCACCCGACTCGCTCTCCGTGTCACCTTCTACCCACCGGCTGTGGTGGCCACGAATCCAGGTCAGGATGGCTGCACCCTCATGGTGGCCAATTGGCATGCAGGGCGCACCTCGTCTCCCATCTCTGACCAATCCGATTCCTCTTCCTCGGGAACAGGTCCAAGTGGTTGGTCGTCTCCAGCCTTGTCATAATAACTGTGGTCCATGAACTGGATAGGAGGGGGTGTGGATGGGAGCATTATCTGATTTGCAGCATCATCTGATTGTAATTGATTTTCCATGGCTCCATGTAACATGGATGTTACCTATGGGGGGTGATGAAGAGGTAGGCTAACCAATTAAAATGTCTAAATGTACAGCACAATAAGGAATAATGAATAATTCCACTGCCCACAATGCACCTGGACTACTACTGCAAGGGCACTCAGTGTATGCTTCTTTTTTCAATTCTATATTAGGCATTGGTGAAGTCATTGCTAAACTATTCATGACAAAAACAATCTCACCAGTAGGTAAATGGTACTATGTGACACGGCCTCTCCAAACACAGCCATGTCACAGTCTAGTGCAAGTATTCATGGTGGATACAACCGTGAAATGAAATGAGTGGACATAGACAGACAGACGCTGACAGACACTGAACAGTCACTATAGACAGGTCAGGACGGCTTACTGAAGTGTGTAGAAGTGTGTAATTAACTGTGTGTGCTAAAGTGACAGTTTGGTGTATGTCTATCTACATGTGTGACATAAAATGTTTTTGTGTGTCACCAAAAAAATCACACACATACTAAACTTGACTGCTTTGTTGTTTCTCTCTGATTTTAACAGTAGAGAATTTGTCCAGGGATTTTTTTGGGCTAAAAAAATGTTTAGCATACTGAGTTTGGAATATTTGTGGATTTGTCCTGTATTCTTTGACAAACAGTCACAGGGAGGAGAAAAGGGATGGAGACGAAGCTCATTTCATTTCAACAGTACGCATGAATCTCTCCCGTACTCTGTTGTGATTATGCGCACATTTTGTGTTGCTGTTATTTTTTCGTGGCTAGATCTTTTCATCACGAGGAGATCGAATTCTCACGTTAATAGCCTCCAGGCTGTGAATGGTCGTCTTAGCAACAGCCAGCTGCTCTGTCAGCTCTGCGATGCGCTGGTTCAAGCGATCACGTTCCCCATCCATATTTCCAGCCTAATGACCGGAAGAGAAATATACATATATATATATAGAGAGAGAGAGAGAAATGTAAAATGACAAGGTCTAATCAGGTATAAACTTTAATTTACAAATCACAAAACTACTCAATAGACATGTTTTTCTCATTTACGGTTCAAATTGCCATCCTTGCATAGCCTACATCCAGAGTTTCCATATCCAAGCCTCTGAAGCTACTCTACCCTATACCATTTAATATTGTTGTCAAATAACCAGTTCAGGAAGTCTCACCACACAATGAAGCTGCTTTTCCAGAAGGTGATTATTCTCCTGAGAACATGAGTAATTGGACTGCAGACTGAAAAGCAACAAAAAATCCATAAAGCAAAGAACACCTATGCAACAGCCACATAAACCTCTTGATATTAGAAACAACAACTAGAATATTTACACAAGAAGTGAACGTAATACACAACATTGTAATGAACCTCACTTCTTGAACTTATCCATGAGGCTGCTTAGCTCTACCCGAGTCCTTTGGAGCTCACTCTCCAGAACCTGGTGGCTGGTTTTAAACTCTGCTCCCATGCACTCCATGCGAACAGCAGTTTGAAGTAAGGTATGGTGAAGATCCTCATTCTGCTCCTGCAGAGTTCTGTTTTAGAAGAGATAAGAGATGTAAAAATGGTGTATAGATTTGGTACAAAATATATTTGTCTCATTTTTTTAAAGCATGTTTAACCATAGATTAGTCATTGACCAGACTCACCTTATTTTCTCCAGTTCTGATCCATCATCCTGTAATAAACAAAATAAACACTTAAGGATTCTTGCTCCTTAAAGCCAATATTTACAAAAGTTCCAATTACTGGTATATTTTTTCACACTGTTACATATGCATGGTTGAAATCACTGTGCAAGATAAGCACATTATGAATAGACAGTAAATTCAGTTTGTTCTGAACAGATATCCAAAACCACTTTACTGTTAACTGGAGAGCCTACTAAGATAACAGTATACACTTAGTACAATATTCACAAAACATTTTCACAATACAATTTCTTTACATGTTTTAAAGGTTTCTGTTCTATGTGTCATTAAAAAATTCTATAATCCTTGAAATATTGACAACTTACTCGGTAGGCTGGTGGTGGACCCACATATGTAGATGTTGACTGATCATCTTGACTCGTAGGACTTGCCGTATTTCTTGAGGAACCAGATTTGCTGGAGGGTGAGTCCCCTTCCCTGTGGCTAGAGGAATGGTGCCTTGGTGAATGGCTGTGTGGACTGTGATGACCCCCTTCGTGGTGGTGGTGGTGGTGGTGGTGAAGTGAATCTGTGTGAGAATGGTGATGGAGATGACGAGATTCAGGAAGAGATTCAGAATCTTCAGCCTCTTGGTGGTGGTGATGGTGGTGGTGTTCAGAGTCAGGATGATGGTGGTGGTGGTGGTGGTCATGGTGATCACCTGAGTGGGAGTGGTGCTCGGATCCATGGTGATGATGGTGATCACCTGAGTGGGAGTGGTGTTTTGATCCATGGTGATGCTCATGGTGGTGATGTTCAGAGTCAGGATGGTGATGATCACCAGAATGGGTGTGGTGGTGATCAGATTCTGTATGATCAAGACCACTTGAATGAGAGTGATGGTGTTCAGACCCATGGTGGTGGTGGTGATGGTGATCACCTGAATGGGAGTGGTGGTCATGGTGATAGTGATGATGATCATCTGAATGGGCGTGGTGGTGTTCAGATTCTGGGTGATGGTGGTGGTGATGGTGGTGATCACCTGAATGAGAGTGATGCTCAGATTCTGTGTGGTCAAGATCACTTGAGCGGGAGTGATGGTGTTCAGATCCATGGTGATGGTGGTGTTGGTGATGGTGGTGATCACCTGAAAGGGAGTGTTGCTCAGATTCGGTGTGGTCAAGATCACTTGAGCGGGAGTGATGGTGTTCAGATCCATGGTGATGGTGGTGATCAGCTGAGGGGGAGTGATGACCTTCATGTCCATGGTGATGGTGGTGGTGATGGTGGTGATGTTCAGAGTCAGGATGATGATGGTGATGGGAATCACCTGAAGGGGAGTGAGGGTGTTCTGATTCATGGTGATGGTGATGGTGATCACCTGAATGGGAGTGGTACTCAGAGTCTGCAAGATGGTGGTGGTGGTGGTGATCACCTGAATGAGAGTGATGTTCATGGTGGTGATGGTGGTCACCTGAATGGGAATGATGCTCAGATTCTGTGTGATGGTGGTGATGATGGTGATCACCTGAATGGTGTTCAGATTCTGTATGATCGAGACCACTTGAGTGTGAGTGATGGTGTTCAGATCCATGGTGATGGTGTTCCAATTCTGGGTGATGGTGGTGGTGATGGTGGTGATCACCTGAATGGGAGTGATGCTCAGATTCTGTGTGGTCAAGATCGCTGGAATGTGAATGATGGTGTTCAGATCCATGGTGGTGCTCGTGGTGGTGGTGGTGACGGTGGTGATCACTTGTTGGAGAGTGGTGGCCTTCATGTCCATGATGATGGTGATGATGGTGATCACCTGAATGGTGTTGAGATTCTGTATGATCAAGACCACTGGAGTGGGAATGATGGTGTTCAGATCCATGCTGATGGTGATGATGGTGATCACCTGAATGGGAGTGGTGGTGTTCAGATTCTGAATGATGTTCATGGTGGTGATGTTGATCACCTGAATGGGAGTGGTGGTGTTCAGATTCTGGGTTATGTTCATGGTGGTGATGGTGATCACCTGACGAGGAGTGAGAATGTTCATGTCCATGGTGATGGTGGTGGTGGTGTTCAGATTCTGGGTGATGTTCATGGTGATGGTGATCACCTGAATGAGAGAGATGTTCATGGTGGTGATGGTGATCACCTGAAGGGGAGTGACGTTCAGATTCTGTATGATCAAGATCACTTGAGCGGGAGTGATGGTGTACAGATCCATGGTGATGGTGGTGGTGATGGTGGTGATCACCTGACTGGGATTGTTGCTCAGATTCTGTTTGGTCAAGACCACTTGAGTGGGAGCGATGGTGTTCAGATCCATGATGGTGCTCGTGGTGGTGGTGATGGTGTTGATCACCTGTGGGGGAGTGTTGGTGTTCATGTCCATGGCGATGGTGATGGTGATCACCTGAATGGGAGTGATGGTCATGGTCATTTCCATGGTGATGTTTATGGTGCTGCTCACCTGTGGTGGAGTGGTGGCGGTGACGCTCACCTGAATGGGTGTGGTGGTGGGGGTGATTACCTGAATGGGAGTGGTCGTCTTCAGTCTCCTCATGGTGCTGATCAGTCTCATGCTGATCAGTCTCATGTTGTTGGTGGTGGTGCTCAGATCCCGTGTGATGGTGGTGATGTTGCCCCTCAGAGTGGTGCGGGTCCTTGTGGTGTGACTTGTGATGGTGCCCCTTGCGATGGTCGTGATGGTGGTGGGACTCATGAGAGTGGTGCAGGACAGGCTCCAGATCAGGGTGGGAGGAGGAGTAAGACATGGTGTGGGAATGGGAGGAGGAGTGGTGAGATCTTGGTGAGTGACGAGAGTGAGTGTGGTGATGGGAACCATGGTGCTCAGAGTGATGGTGGTGGTGGTGGTGATGCTGACCTGGGCTGTGGTGGCCCTTATGGTGATGGTGGTGATGGTGATGGGAAGGAGAAGGGGAATGCTGTCTGCGGTGGTGATGGTGACGAGATGGCGTCGGGGAAGGATGGCGGGAGGGGTGGTGGCTATGTGGTGTTGATGAGCGGGAGTGGTGGTGTTTCGACCGGTGAGTAGTTGTGTCAGAGCTAGAGCTTGATCTATCTGACGAGTGACCCCTATGATGGTGTTTGTGTTGCCTGTGGCCATGCTTCATGCTTGAGGAGCGTCTCATTGAAGGGCTAAAGCTTTCATCGGTTTGGTTGCTTGGACTGTGATGTCGATGTTGATGATGACCTTTCACACTGTGTTGGCGGTGATGGTGCTTGTGGTGGTGTGGCTTTGAGTGGTGCTTGCTCGAATGAGAATGCTTGCTGGAATAAGAATGTTTACGAGAATGAGGGTGTCTGCTAGAACGTGAGCGCTTGCTCGTATGAGTAGGGGCACTAGAGGACAAAGAACTGACACTTCCTGGATGACTAACTGGACGACTACTTGGTCGACTTCCTGGTTTGGACTCTGACCTGGGCGACTTGGAGGCCTGGCCAGGACTAGGCGACCTGTGAGTGTGGGTGACTCCAAGAGAAGACAGCCGAGAGGGACTCAACACTTGCCTGGTGATCTCATTCAGGAAAGCAGAGAACTTCTCCTTCTCCTTCATAAGGTCCTTCTTGGCCTGGTCCTTCCTTTTCCGGGTCGCAGGTTCATTATGGTGGGTCTCATTCTCCTCCTCTCGCTTACTGCCCTGATGGCACAGAACTTCCATTGACTTAGTCTTCCTCATATTTTGATCATCGTTGTTTTTCAAGATGCTTTTCGCAGGGGGATGGCGCGAGGTCTGTTTCTTGTGCCTTCTACGTTCACCGCCATCATCAAGTAAAGGTAGTGAATCGTCATCTCCCTCAAAGCCTCTTTTACCCCTAGAGATATCGGTTAAGGACAGTGAGTGACGGGGTCCTTGTCCCTGTTTTTTCTTCTTCTTTGAATGCTTCGCTTTGTTCAGGCTGCTCTCGGAGGACCAGCTTGAAGGTGAGGAAGATGAAGAGGAGGTGGAGGACGAGGATGATGAAGAGAAGAAGAGGAGGAAGAGGAGGAGGAAGAAGAACCAGTAGAGGAGGAACTAGAGCTGGAAGATGTGGAGGAAGATGAGGAGGAGGATGAAGAGGATCCAGATGATTCAGAGGAATCTGAGGAGCTAGAAGAGTCAGATGAACTTGATGAGCTGATCGAAGAATTGGATGAGGTGACTGAAGCTTTCGGGTGGGAGGTGACCTCTTCACTGCGATGATGCTTCTGATGATGATGGCGATGACGGTGATGGTGGTGATCGGAGGATCCACGATGAGATTTATCATGGTGATGTTCATGGCTATGGTGGCTATGATGGTGGTGAATGTTGTCACCGTCTGATTTCATATGGCTGCAGCAAGAACACAGAAATTAAACTGACTGTAAAATTGCTTAATGTACATGCATATAGGATGAATTTGAACATCTGACAGAGTGACGACTTGACATAGCTCCTTTAAACACATTGAAAGTTAGCACCGAATGTAATATACTTTATGCAGTTCAAATTCATTGATATAGAACAGACAAAACATTCCTCTCTATCTGAAACATTTCTTACATTTGTCATTTCATTAGACAATGTCTGATAGCAAAAACAATATGCCTGAATTTGCTGTAAAGGAATAATATGCATCTCTGTGCAAGACTATAGTGATGGTATTCTTTGAATCATAATAAATACATTAATTTGTACATTTCACAGTATCCCTGTATACCTACTACTTTGTTGGAGGGAATTCAGTACTGGATGATTGTTTATCTTCTCTATTTTGACTGAGTGAGTTAAAGTTTCATGCTGTTGTGGTTCCTGAAATGTACATTCCACATTTACCACACTTCAAAAAATTAAGTTGGAGCTCTTGAGAAAGTATTAAAGCCGTGCAGAAACCTCTGTGTGTTTAATGCAATAGTGTGGACTATGATCTCAGCTATGAATACTGAATAAAACATCTGAAGTAACCATTGCCTTGACACACTTCTATTTTTCTTCATTTTATATCTTTAATATTCATGTCATAAGTCTGCCTGAATATCTACAGAAATCTAACAACCTTGAACCTCATTATGCAGGCTCAGACTGTCCTGTTTTTTAAGACAGATATTCTTCTAAAGATGACATTCAGTTTTTCAAGATGTATTTAAAGATGGTCAAATAAAAATAGAATTTTTTATTAATACATTTTCGTTGACCATTTCTGCATTTTCTGCATTTTTTGTTATGGCTGAAATTGTCAAAAAAATGTAAATGCATGGAAAAATATCATATATTTATATATACATATTTACATACTTTTGTTATTATAGTATTATTATAATTACTATTATTATAATCATCATTATTTTTATGATTTTTTTATGATTTCATTAATTGCAAACCACTTTAGGTCAACCCAGTTGTGTTAGATGCGCTATAAAAATGGATGGACTTGATTTGAATTTAACAGTCTAACCTCTCTCTCACTTCAAAGAAAACATATAGTAATGAATCAGATTGACAAGGTACTCGTCTTTCCTATATCATAATGTCATACCACATAATCATAACATGCAAGGTTAGGTTTGGTTTCACTGCCCTCTGATTTTTCTTGTCTCAGTAAGTATTGAAAGAAAGAGTGCCGCTTGTCTGATGTTTTTTATGAGAATGTGAGGAGTTACTCACTGATGACTCTCCTGGTCTTCATCTCTGTGGTGGTGGTGGTGATGGTGCTCTTGTTGGTGGTGGTGGCTGTGGTGAGAGTGGCGACGGTGCTGGTGGTGAGGGTGGCGGTGGGCCATCTCCTTGGCGACGGGCATGTGCTTACTCTTTGGATGATCATGTACAGGGGTTAGAAACCTCTCCAGCAACTGTCGTTTCCCAGTTCTCAAGTCCTCTAAATCGTCTTTGTGCTGGCCTAGATGTCTTTTTTTCTGATTGAAGAAAAATGTGGCTACTGAAATTGTCTTATGTAATCTTTTTTTTTTTTTCTACATAAGTATAATTAACTATTCTAGTCTCTACAAATTATTCATCACCATTACATCACATTTTTTGTGCTGGTGCCCACAATGATACATTTTGTAAAACATAAGACATTATTAATTTTTAATAACATAATTTAACTTAATTCATATTTCATAATATGAATACAGTGTATATACAAAACGTTCATCCAAAGGGTTTCTCCTATCTGAATTTTTACCTATTGAGAAGCTCTGATTTTAGAAAGTCACAAAAATTTTAATGGGTGGACTACAACAATAAATTTCTCTTACCTTCACCATGGAAAATATTTTTTAAAAATCCAAAAACAGGAAAAGCTTGAATGAACACCCTATGACAAATCAAGTAGTTCAAAAGCTATGTATTTCAAACATGAATTTGTTATTATGAACATAATACTCCGGTTAAATGCAATGAAGAGCTCTGATTAATCCAACAGATCCAACAAAATGATCAAGGTTGCAAGTGTTCCAAGTGTTTTATTCAAAGAGGCGTCCCCCTGAATCTGATAACTGATTTTTCCAGTGTCCAGGGAGGCGTGAAGGACATTTGTCAATAAAGCCAATACAGTCCCAACAGCCTGAAGCAAAACAAAAGGCAACACAGGATTTGATAAGTTCACATCTGTTACATGTTATATGTCTGTTATATTTTATACACAGTAACGAAGAAACAAACAAAATTTTCAAATTTTCAAAAGTTTTCCTGCATTCATTTACTCAGAGCAGACTTTAACACTACTATCAGTCAGATGCTAAGTTTGTGCAATTTATGTACTATTTTAATGCAGTGTGCTTTTTCCCAAATTATTCTCTAAGGTAGCCTACTTAATGGTCAATCTAATATAAGTAAATTCATATGGATACAGTCCAATCTGAAATCCAGCTAACTAAAGGTCAATTATATAGCGCCTATAAAGGTCAATTACATACTGGCTGAAATCATTAAGACACTTTAATCCAGACTCCCAAGTCCAGACTCCTTAGAGCAAGCCCAAACCTCCTGAGGCTCTACCAGCTTTCAAATTTCTCTTTCCCAGGTATTTCCTGTCATAGCTCTGCTATCTTAGGCAGTAAAGTCCAAAAATATACATCAATAAAGATGACAACAGGGGGCTAAATACAGAGATTTGGGTGACTTCATAACTAACATTGTTTTATTTTGAATGAGTGATTACTGACGACAATCAAGAGGTAAGACCGAAGCCAGGCAAGTTTATCACCTTTGATGCCAATTCAGGTCTCAGCAGCACATCTATGTTGCTGGAAGAAGTAGAAAGATGTTCATTATTAGTCAGACATTAAAAACCTAGATGTCTATTTCAGTGCTATGTTTAGGATCTGAAGTCTTGGATATTGGTTCTGTTTAGATTACAGATATCCCAAGTCTCTCAACTGTATCAGTTTTCCCAGGTATTTTGAAAGTGAAGGTTAGATAGGGACATTTAGGACTGTGATGAGGACAAGCTGAGTTCTGGATATAGATAACTGTGAATGATCCCAGGACAGTTCCAAGCTGTGTTGGTGTTTCTGATATGGTATAGTCTAAATAAGTGCTGAGAAGCCACTCTGTGTGACCCATGCTTGCATCAGCAGCCAAATGAAAATCTTTGCATTATTTCCGCTGCTTGGAGACAATACGTGTAGCAGACATGTGTTCCCTATTGACCTCTGTGGCCCTATTATGTCAATGTGATGGCTCATAATGGAGGTAGAATAACTGTGTGTCTCATTGAATTCCAATGACATTATGACAGGTTCAACCACACAGCACACATGCAAATTAGCTTATGACAATATGGCTACTATATCCACTGTACTGATAAACAACACTAATAATTTGGTCACAAAATCTTAATCCGCATGTTGATAAACATTAAAAAGTGTTTAGCCACAGTATTCATGCAGCCAATTTGAAGAGAACCAAGAATTATGTAATTGGCTTGAGGACTCCACAAATCAATGCCACCACTGCACCAGCATGACCCTCCAGCAAAGAGAATGGAAGGTTATGCTCATCTACCACTGAGTACAGACAGGGTATAACCGCATGTCTAAACACACTCATGGTATTACATAATCCAGATGGCAGAACATAGACAATCAACATAAAAGTGTAACCCTCATTACAAAGGAGAGAAATATATTCTTTGAATTATTACAATTTAATCTAAAACACTTTTCATACAGTGATATCTGAAACAGAGGATTCATAAAGAGAGGCCATACAATAAAAAGCCTTGAAATAATATGACTCCTAACTGGCCATCAAATGATGAAAAGTATTCATATTTGACAATCCTGTCTCATTTCATTAAAATGCCTATTCAAATGTCTCTATAAACCGAAATACTAAACAAAAGCCATGGGGATCTAAAAGGCCATACTGTCTATCACAGCAGATACTCACATGCAGATCTGTACCAGACACTTCATCATACTTCATAACCTTGTAGGTATACTTTTAAACTAAGGCGTGGCTAGCATGCAGAACCCTTGCCACTATTTTGCAATCTTCATTGTGCACAATGCAGTGCTGTTAGATGCCAGTTGGTACTGTTGTGGACACACAAGTATTTCATGTAGTCTGACATCCCATAAAAATGCGTATTTGGATCGTTTGAGATGGCCGGCTGACTGACCTAAAGCAATACTTTCTGGGGTCGCATCATGGATTTTAGACTAATAAAAAAGTGCATGCTTTGCTTTAAGCCTATCTGAACATTTTTATATTCTTAGTTTACATTTTTATTTAAAAAAAAATACCATATATTCTTTAAATTCACAGCTAGAAACACCTTAAAATTGGGAGAATGTCTTGCGAAATTTAGATTTGTGGACATGGAATTAACTATAAATTTATAAAATAGACCATATGAATTTAAAAAATAATCAGACATTGCCAACATACATTTAGACAAAACAAAGTTTATCAACTTTTATCAAAAGTTAAGTGAATGTGCAATAAAAAGTGTTGTAAAATCAGAATTAAGTTGCATTTATCCTTAGTTTCAGACTCTAGAGAAGTAAACATTGGATGGGCCTATTAACCTTGTAATAAAACCAGCCCCTCATACTATACTTTGTTTCGCACAGAGGGTTTAAAAATTTGGTAGTGAGAAACAATTGCTTGTTGGAGGTGTTTAAGTTTAAAAAGATTGGATCAGTCTGCGACTGATAGCCTTCTAGCTGAGCATTTACAATGCCTCCCTCTGTTCGCTGACTGGATGCAGTGAAAATGCTTCCAGAGACAACAAGCTCTGGGAATTTGGGATCAAATCCAGACTATCACTGTAGGGAGATTATAATTAATTGTACGTGCATTGGAAGGAGTGGCCAGGCTATGGGCCTTTAAATTATGTATGGCTTTTGTCTTGATATTACAGTCAGAATATTAGTAGATCATAAGACTAAATTTTATATCAAATTTATATATTTACATATTTTACATATTATTTTAGATGTTATTATATTCTTTACTGGAAATAGAAAAATAATTGAGCTAAAGAGGTCTGCACCTCAGAGTGCCTGACACCCTTACGTCTTAACTACGTCATTAACATGCGACAATAGCGGAAGAGACGTGGCAAAATATGACTGCGAAGATGCCTAGCTAGTTCCGCAAAACTGGTAGCCTACATACTGGATTAAGACACTGTTTTGTAGTACGGGAAAATTGTACGGGACCAACGGAGACCCTACATTCCTCAGGTATAAAAAAAAATGGGTTTTGGACCATTACTCTATATTGCTTCAATTCCTAATGTATATGACTAACGTTAGCTGGCCAAGGTAGCTAGGTGAATGGCTAAACTAAACAGCTTGCTAGCTAGCAAAAAAACTTGTCCTGTTTGTCAAGTTATAATACCTTCACGTAGTCCTAGTAATCAATAAACAATATCTTACAACCGGTGTTAGTGAATCGGTTTCAGTGATCACGATTAAACCAAGGGTTCAGTGGTGCAGTTATTCAGCTGACTGCAACTTTGAAAGGAATAGGTACTGTAACGTTAGCTAGGTAGTTGCCTCTTCTCTAACTTGTCTCATCAGTAACCGAATTGTCTTTGCCTAGCTTTGAAGACAGGTCATGGGTCTCTGCAAGTGTCCCAAAAGGAAGGTCACCAACCTATTCTGTTTTGAGCATCGTGTTAACGTCTGTGAACACTGTCTTGTGTCTAATCACAACAAGGTTGGTGGAAGATGCCTTGTAGTATCCCACTATGAAGTTAGTAATATCGATTTTGAGGGAATGCATGTTGACTTTTTCCCCACCCTCTGTTGTCACTAGTGTATAGTTCAGTCATACCTACAATGGCTACAGGACAGCGACTACAATCCTAACTGCTCACTATGCAACAATCCACTCAACTCACAGGACACCGTGAGACTGGTTTGTTATGGTAAGATCAATGACCACTCATCATAACGAGTAATGAGGAATCCTTGTTTTTTTGTCATTATTTGTTTTTACAAACATTAAATTATGTTTGTAAAAACATTAAACTATGAGAAATATGAGCATATGAGCAGCAGTATATGAGCAGCCAATCATTGCCATAAGTCCTTTCCTAAAACACATTAAACTTTCATTTGTAAGACATAAAACTCACTGAGTGGTCAGTAATGTTCACTGATACGCTGATACACAAATCATAGCAAAGTGTGTCTTCCATCAATACATGTATTGCTTCAAATTCTTAGGCATAAGGATATGGGTATGAGGAGTCTGAAAAAATAGGTACAAAATTGAGAATGAAACAGTGAATTTTGTGTCAGCATATCAGTGGACATTACTGATTACTTGGTGAGTTTCATGTCTTTAAGACGAAAGTTTAGTGCGTTTTAGGAAAGATTGCAACTGTGCATCATTCTGTAGGTGAGGAGGTGCTACAGTAACAACTCTTAGACACTCTGAACATTCCCAGAACAGAGGCATTTATTAAGATTTCAATCTTAACCATTGTGATCTATCATAAATTATCAGAAGACAAGGCTTTAAGAGTAAAAAAAAACTTGTCCTTTTAAGAGTTGATTCTTCAGATTCCAGTTTGATATATTCAATATTTAGTTCAGTACTTGTGTGTGTTTTTTTTTATTCAAGAAATTTATCTGTAAATGGGATGGCATTTCATGCTGGTCTGCAATTTCCTCTCAATTTCAGATTTGTTTCACTGGTCATGTCTGAATGACTTGGCAGCCCGACTGCCACTGTACACGGCCCCTGCTGGGTACCAGTGCCCCACCTGTCAGGGCCCGGTGTTCCCGCCCACTAATCTGGCCAGTCCGGTCGCTGACACTCTGAGGGAACAGCTCTCCTCTGTCAACTGGGCCAGGGCTGGATTGGGCCTGCCACTGGTAGGCAACAGGACTTGAGACTCTTTGGTTGTACTGTGAAATGAATAAAGTGAGAAACATGATGGAAGGAGTGATGATGACAGATGGATTGTGATGATTTGTGTGTTGTGTTTTGTTTGTTGTTCAACTGAAGATTGAAGAGGCACCAGAGACACAAGAGAGCACCAGTCATGATGTCACAGACTACAGTGACTGGTCCACATTTGATAGTAAGTGTCAGTGGCCTCTATACTCTTTGACTGTGTGTTTCTTGGCCTGTTCTCTAACATGCTTGTACTACACTCTCCAAGGTGTTTTTAAGCCTTACTGTGTTTTTAAAGAGTAAATGAGACTGCTGTTTTAATGTGTGCTTTGAAATAGGTCTCTTAGTCTTTCAACAAAATAGCATTCTTGTTTGCGAATTTATTTCAGAAATGGACTAAACTAGCCTAGCTACTGTCTAAGTTATTAGTAGGCTTCATACTGCTATTGCCTGCTGGAGTACGGCATAATACCGCTGTTGCATGTGAGCATGATCCTATTTAATATGCAGAGGGATAATGTGTACCAAACATAGCACTAACTCACTATGCCACTGTTGATGTAAGAGGAGGAGATTACAAAGTGTTGTATCTTCTCTGTTTGATTGAAGTTCATGTTAAATCTAATTTTACGTCTTAAACAAAAAATTTTTGTAAGACTGTAATCAGCCTCAGGTGCGTGATTTTTTTTTTTTATATATTAAGTTTCTCCACTTATGGGTTTCTATAGTTAATTCAATAGGTTTGTGTTAGTTGCCCCTCAAATTTGTTTATCCGCCTCCTCTCTCACTCATTCAGTAGCAGAAGGGTAGAATCTTGTCTGGTTTTTCATTCTAAAGATACCCCCCCCCCCCCGTCCTGTGTCTTCTTTGCACTAGCGCTGACAGCGGAGCCTGCAGTATCCTATGCTGCGACGGCTTATCCCACACACACGTACAACCCTGATCCAACCCCCACCTCAGCCCCACTGCAAGAAGAAGTAGTCAGTCACAACAATGGAAGACTCGCTATGGCAGACCACCACTCGGTGGTTAATATGATTGCCGCCACCACCACCGCCACCAATGACTCAATTACGATAAGCTCATGTAATTTAACCTTTATATCATATCCTGCTGTATGTATTGTGTTATCCTCATGACTTCTAAGCGTATGCATCTCAATTATCATCTCAGTAATTATTCAAATATTTAAAATTTTGTTTCATTTGCATCTAATTTCTAGCCTCATCTCCAAGAAAAATATATGACACTAGAGAGTCTGGTTCCTCTGTGACTCAGATTGACTTTGATGATGATAAGTATCGACGGCGCCCAACTCTGAGTTGGTTTGCACAGATTCTCAAGTAAGTATCTCTACGTGGGATTTATTGTGTATTTACAGTTTAAGTGTGATGTTTGTAGTCACAATATATGAGGTCCCCAAGACTCTTCAGACACACACACACACACACACACACACACTTGTGTGTATGAACAAAGGTCTTGTGTCTCTTTTCAGAAATCGCACAGGCGGAAAGAGGAAAGCCTTGACTCTGAAGCAGAGAATCTTCCTGCTGCTGGTGTTTGGGGTCATCGGGTTCTTCACCCTTATTATCATCATGGCGAAACTGGGTCGGGCTTCGGCAGATTCAGACCCTAACCTGGATCCTATGTTCAACCCCAATATCCGCGTGGGCCCCATGTGACTGGCTCTTCTCTCTCCTCTGCTCTACTCTATTCTTCTCAGCTCAAAGGTTAGAAGTCTCCAGTGAACTGCCGAAGGTGTTCTTCCAAGTTCTCCGTTCTTTTCTTTTGTGGTGGGACCAGCGGAGCATTAACCAGTCTCTTGACCGCATGTGCGAATGTAAGGTTTGCCTGGTTAGGACATGGTGAGATCACAGTTTTGCAGCCTCCACAGACTGTGCAGACATATTTACAGTGTGAACTGATATTTTGCCCGCACCATTTTAATGTTTTCCAATACCGTAATGTCTTCATACTACCCCAAGTTGGATTATGTGTTCTCTACACACAGGGAGTTGATTTACAGAAGGCTGGCTGGTTTAGCAGCGACTTCACTGGTCGAACTGTTCAAACCATTTTTTCACATGCAGTACTTGTAGAACCCCATTTAGACCCTACCTGTGCTGTTGATCTTATGCACTCTTTTATGCCTATTGAGCTTTGGTTGGCCTTCGATTTTTTCTGACAGTTTTTCATAGAATAAATTCTTTGAAATGTAAGACAATTATTTTCCAACTAACTCACTACATGGGAAAAGTACATGTAAATTGTACACCAGAGTCCTTTGCAAAATTGCATTACCTGTACACCAATGACAATTAACCATAATGTGTGGTTTTATGCCAAGTGTAAAAGGTATTTCATATGATGTGGATATGTATAAGTTATATCGGAGTACTATTACAAACACAATCTTCTTCTGTGTAACCGTACACAAGGACATTGAAATAAAACAGAATGACTTTATTTATACTTACCCCTGTGGCTATGAAAGGCCATACATTGGTATGATATAATTGATATAATTTAAAAAATGCTTTTTTCTTTCCTTTCTTTTTTTTGCTAATTGAAAAAACTGGAAATACTCTCTACTACAACAGTCAGCTGTTACACTACATATTTGTAGTTTTGTTTTTTTTGATAATTTATGAAAAGGTATTGAATTACAAAGGAAAACACAACAGACAGTAATATTTTTGCTGCTGCTGTAAAATGTCTCTTTCAGAGGACCAGACACCTGATTGCATTATAAAGTAGCTGACCCTCAGCTTACCAGACTGCTTTATTTACATTTCCAGCTATTAAATAACAACCTTTATAAATACCAAGCATTCAGTGCATTCAGTTTTTTAGCTATGCATTCATAGTAGCTTTTAGGTTACATCAGTAGAAAAGGATACCAAGTGAGATGACAGTTACTGAAAAATCAGGAAGAGAGTTTTATAGTGATGAGCATCAAAGACAACATGCTTCACATCAAGATCCACCAGCCGCTTTAACTAGACAAGGAAATAGCCTGACTTTAAGTACAGTTCCACGTTGACGGAAGATGGGATTGGTCATTGCAGTTGACCGCACTGAATCAGAATCAGCGTGCCAGTGTGGTATGCTATAGCAGATATCCTCCAACACAAGGGGCAAACGCAGACAGAGCAAGCAACGAAACAACCCAGGAACATAATATTCCACCTGATCTTCAATGACAGGAACAGAAAGAACAGAATGAAGTAAAGTCATGTCATAAGTGGACAGACAGTTGAGTCAGGCCTTGCTCAAACATAACGACATAAACAGCATATGGTTATGAAAATAATAGGACATATATTCTGATCAAAGTACTCTCAGCACTTAGTCTAGATATATCCATCCAGAGACATTTTATTGTAATTTTGTTATGAGCATGGAATAGAATGTGGGTTTGGAGGCTTTGTGTCAGTGATATATGATTGTACTAATTCAGCAAGGTGGAGAGACAGACTCAACTGTCTGTTATGTAGTCCTCACAGCCAGACCGCCTTAGTACTCTTCTGCTCTGAACTTCATGATCATGAACTCGTAACCAAACCGAGCAGCAAAAACGGTCAGGTTAAAAACTAGAGGGTAAAGATGAGAAAGCGTGGCATGTTGCATCACGTGGTAGAAATGGCCTTTTAAAAGTATACAGTCATTTGAAAACAGGCCATGAAATGTGTAACTCACAGACTGATGCCAAAGACAAGTAGCCCAGTTTGCGATTGCCTGCCTGTAGGGAGTATGTTGTGGCTAATGCTGACCAGTAGAAACTCACAACTTGGAGAATCTGTAAGGGGAAGATATGGTAAAAGGGTTTAGAATGGTAATAATGTGTGGCCCTGGGGAGGGGATAACCTCCATGTAAGAGCTACATTTACATTAATGAGTAATGTATAGTGAATTTAATGTGTAAATTCAATAATAATAATAATAGCGTAATATTTCATTGGCTGACAGAACTTTTACCAGTATAGCCTCTGTGTGTCTGCGAGTCGGGAAACGATGGTTTTTGAAATGATAGTGAAACACAATGTCTATTATGAGCATGGCAGCCTGGAATAGGCATAGGAGCACTGACAGAATGTAGTACAGTTTTTTCTTTGTCACAGAGGTTGAGAGCACCCATGCAACAAACATTGGTGTTTTTCTCTGTAAATAAAAGCATTGTGGTCAATGACAATATGCCTTCAAATAATAATACTAATACTATGTTTTACTTAACTTCATTTACTTATACTGATATTGGATTTACAAGGATACCATTAACAAGCTTTGTTAGATGCAACGCTTTCTTACACGATTTCCTAAATTTCTTCTATTGGCCATTAACTTATTATAGCCTAACAAAAAAAATTGCTGTGGCCTGAAACATAGCCTACTTGTTTAAACGACAAGCCACAGTATTTTCACATTTGCATCACATCTTTTTTCATTGCACTACTACGGCTATTATTTAAGGTGCTTACCGGTACTTCAATTTAACTTTTTAATTACGTTTAAACTTAGGCTTTTTTTTATATTTTCTTTAGGCTATGAGCAACCACAAGAGAATTTTAAAATATACAGGACTACATTTTACAACGGGATTGGATTTGCAGAAAGAGCCTTAATGAATGATCGAGAAACCAGCGTACATGATCAAAAAATGTGTCCTCTTTGGCCTCTATGTCGCCAGGTCCCATTTTCTTCTGAGAAGTCATTGTAGCCTAGGAAATTAAATGGGTTAGCCTACTATAATTCGTACAGAATTCAAACTCATGTAATAGGCTGTGGTGCAGATTTAAGTTCTTCTTCGACAGGCAGTATTACATCCCACCATCAAAGTTGAGGTTGGCTACATTTCCGAATTGTTGCAGCCTTCTCTGTGTTTGGATCATAGCCTACTGGCCACGTCATAATTATCGTAACTCACTCCACCCGCATCTGCTTTGAGACAACAAAACTTATTCTTCACCCACCCACGAAAAAGCTCAGAATAGCATGACTTTATAAAAGGTTAGGCTCAAAACCGGACCTGTGACAAACTGCAAAGCATGCATCATAGTAAAAAAAAATCCTAGCAACAGAGAAATATTAATTCTGATAACAGTCTAATTTTGATATTGTCTTATTTTATTGTTCTCACAAAAAAAGGTTTTACTTCATTGGCTGTAAATTGAGTCAGCAGGCTGAAAGTCTTACATATAAGGAAATCTCAGAAATGTATCTAAACATCACACCATCACTGGCATTTTACTTTCAGATAACCCCAACCACATCGAATGAGACAGTGAAATAACATGGTGCTTAAATGTACTCTATACTAAGTGGGTTTGCACTCAAAGGTATTCATGATATATGACCACCAGTATAATACAATAACATTTATTTGCATCAGATTTCAGTAACAGGGCATTTTTTGAAATGCAGAAGTATAATAGCATAAGAGAATGAGAACCTCAACATACAGTAAAAAATATTTTTCTGTATAAAAAAAATGTTTCATAGAACATAGAGAAACTGACATGAAAGGCACTTCACATAAATTTGTTTCTAAGATGAAGCATTTTCTGTTCCTTTTTCCGCCGATTCCTTGATACCTCGGTCAGAATCTTCAAACTTACTGCAAGAGCCCTGACACCTACTTTGACAGCATAATGAATCTGGGGACAGACAGACAGTGCTTAAGACATAAGCATCCCTATGGAGCACAAGATGGGCAACAAACAAACATAAGCTCTGATATGGAACTAAATACGTATGTTGTATTTTAGTCAGGATCAACTTACCTGTTGCGACTCTGCCCTGCCATATCGTAGCTCGGTGACAAAGTGTTCACAATTGCCCCTCAACACACAGTAAGGCAACTCTAGGCCCAAAAGATGGTGGGCATCCCTCAGTATGGCGCACACGTCTCTTGGCTCATGTTTCTTGTCCAGCAGGTTGTTGACATGGAATCTGTCCTTTCTCACCACCTCGGTCAGTTCCTCTTTTGTTACAGTTGCTTTATCATACATCACAGACATCAGTCTGTTTGGACCAGGCCCTGTGAGTTCAGCTAAGACATACGCAGATGGATTAAAACGAGTTTGTAAACAAAGTAACTCATGGAGAATTGGGGACAGGTGAGTGCATGGGGCTATTTTGGTTTCAGTAAATCCTCTCCTGCAGTGTGGGTAGCCTTATGGTATACATTCACTCTCACTGGTAGAGTGACAAAATGAATGAACTAATTTGCACTGATATGCATATGTGATTGCACTGACATGGGTGCAATGGGCCTCATTCATCAATTTTCTTTCATTTGTTCTTAGGGTCCCATTTTAAAATCTGTATGGGTAAAAATAAATCTTCTGGTAAACTGTTTGAGTGGGTTTTAAGAACCAATTTCTTCATAAGAAAGTTTCAAGAATGAGGCCCAATGGGAAAAGAACAACATCACTTACAAGGAGGAGCTAAATGGACTATGTCACCCTCTCCTATATACAGGGCCCAATGTTGATATGTTCCACGGAATATTTCTATCAAGTCTCCAGGCTCTGGATGACACTAAGAACAAGAGATTAAAAATACAAAATATATATAAATATATACAAAATATACAATTTTAGTTTATTTGTCACATACAAAGTATGTGTAGAGAAATACTTGGTCTACAAACTGCAATAACTATGTGTGCATCATAAAAATATACTACATATCAAATACATTAAATTAAGAATTACTAAAGTAGTGATAGCATTATCATATCTTAAGCAACACAGACCATGGTCACTAGAATAACTCAAATTCATTAATGGCTTAGCTGAAACAAAGACTACTTACATAGATTGGCCCCACCAATCCATTGCATCGAAATAACATTGTATCCAATATAAATCCACGTTAAAATTTGCTTCCGCTATATCTGAGTTTCAGGTCTTCTGTATAACTGAGTTTTCTTTCTCTCCAGGAGGGATATCTTCTTTAAAGTAGCATTTCTTAGTACTGCATTAATTTACTAAAACATTCATGCAGGCAATTTCTCTGCACTTAAGCCATCACACTTAATAAAACAGTGTAAAACAACTGACTTTCAACATGTCTAGGTTCTGCTGTAACCTTTGCTGTTGTCCACTTCAAAGTGATTTAAATAGACTCTCCTGTGATTAGGCTCTGGCCATGTAATTGGATTTCCATCTACCATTTCTGCTCCTGAATGAGAAAGTCAAAGCGCTACAACTATCCAGCACCATTCAGCCAGTAATTTAAAACGCACTACAAAGGAATAGCCTGAAAATAGTTTCTTTGAAACTGTATTTCACCTAGATTTCCTATTTATGTATTCAAAAATTAAAGTAGTGTAGTATTTAGCCAAAGTGTTTAGTGTTAACCATGATATTAATTATGGAATGCCATCCCTTCAAGCAAATATCCTTTAGTGGAACAGCTACTGCCCAGCCATATGCTTTCAAAAGGAGGCAGCATTAAGATATATGAACACAAAAGAAATCTGATGCATCATGGCTACAATCTAAAATAGCAATCCAGTACATCAATTAAAAAAAAAGCCAAATGACACAAAAAAGTTAATTTTTCTTTTATTTATTAAAAACATGAATGCCACAACTTTGTTTCACATTATTTGTATCACCTTAGTCTGAGTTACAGGTTACATACAGGTCTTTGTTTTGAAACTTTACTACAGAGATGTGTGAATGTTTTTTCAGAATGTTTAATAGGCTATTTTCTTCAAATCTGTACATTGGCTTGCTTAAACAGTACCTCAATTTTTTGCCTCCTGAAGCTTTATTGACTCTTCTAGAACCTTCTGATCTCAAAAATCCTTAAATGACAGGGTGCCACAGTTGGGGCCGTTCTGACATCTGAAATGATCAAAAAGCCTTCAGCAAGCCTTGGCCAATTCATACTACATTACCTTCCCCAAACACTAGTCAATTATGCATTCCTCAGTGTTGGTTCCACAATCCTGAACTAATGAAACAGGCAGGAACATGTCCATCTGTCTTCGTAATGAAGATAACTACAGTAGAGAGACTAAAGGCACCATAAATCACCATAACATTATGAGCACTTATGGGTTGAATGAATAACACTGTATATCTTTGTTATAACAACAACTGTATGTGGCTGGGATACATCAGGCAGCAAGTGAACATTTTGTCCTCAAAATGGGAAAATTGGAAGGAAAAAAAAAAAAAAAAAAGGTAAGTGTGCAGGCATCTACATAGAGCTTGAGGGCTCGCTTGTGTTGTGAAGTGCAACTCATAAATGCTCAAGCCCAGTCATCACGATTTGGCCCAGGTTGACAGTCATACTCATCCTTACTGTAGCAAAGGGAGAGAGCAGTGACCCCTCCCAGCCTCAAACCTGGGTCTCCAGGGTGCTAAACGTGCAACTTGACCAAAAAGGCAGGCTCGTTGGTATGGCGGTCAGAGCGCATACTCAACTGTGGTGACGATACTCTGTCACCAGGGGTTGGGTATTGATAGGGTATTATTTGATACCGGTGCTAAATTGATACTTTTAAAACGGTGCTGGTACCAAAACGGTACTGAAACCAGTACCTGAAGAAAAAAAAGCCCAAAACAATGATCATCATCATCATCATATTGATCACCATATATTTTCACTTTGCTATCAATATCTACAACTGCAATGTTTTCAGTAACTATGATATCTGAAACAGCATTTGTACAGAATAGCTTGACATAGAGGCACTCACGGTTAGTCCTAGGAGACTGACAAACGCAAGCAATGGCACTTTTCTGTTTACTCTGGCTACCTGTGAGGGCAAGCGAACTAGTGATAGCATAGGCTACGTGATGCTCCTGTGAAAAGTCTCTGGCAGCTCAGGACTATCACTGTGTAAAGGTATGTGTTTATTTGTGATATACAGTTAAATCATCAAAACGAAAAAAAGCTTTCACATTGCAACTCTACCAGTCTGCAGCATATTTAGCAGGATAGGGTAAACTTTCCTCTTAACTGAAACTTTCACAGCGTTGCTTTACACAGCGTAGTCCATTTCGCTAAACAAAGGCTATGAGAAAAAGCTTTACTTTAAGGCTACTTGGCATGGGGACACGCTGACACACATGGTGCATCCTTCTGCTTTAAATTTAGTTTTAGCTGTGGAAAGTGTAGACTCTGTTGTAATCAGAGCGGAGATGGTGCATCTAACAAAGATGCAATCTGCAATGATGCTTCTGATGCATAATGTCTGAATACCAGAACGCATTAAAAACAGCTGGGGATTTAACTGGCACCAAAATCGCATATAATCATTAGGTCTGGTTACTACTGCTTATGTTGGTGCCTATTCCGTAATAGTACCACGTTTCGGTACCTAACCCCATTTGTCACACTAATTTTTGCACACACAATAATTTTCTTGCTTCTAACATATCCCCAAATTTTTACTGGCCACAAAAGTATTCCACCCACTAATAGGTGCTGCTGTAACAAGATGAACACGTTATCCACTTTGCACTGTGTCATTCACTAGTCTGTGTGGTGATAATGTTATGAATGATAAGTTCTCTTTGTGAGTAACAAAAATCTGGAGATATCCTGACCCTCATCCTGCAGTTCTTCAGTAACATTACTTGTGTGGCTGTGTTGTTGTCCTTCTTTGTCCATGCACCTAGGGTTAGAGGAAACAGAGGGAAAAATAATTATTTAATAAGTCATATAAATTGCTCACACACAATGATACACAGTTAAGATGCAAGATACAATAAGTTAATTTGTATTCCAACACATTTGCCTTGATTACAGACAACTGCAGCTAAAATTCAGTTCAGTATATTTCATTATAATGGTCTGTATCAAATTATTAAAGACTGACCCACAGACTGTACATCAGTGAGCAGGCTTATAATTGAGCGTTTGCTGTCCCTCCTGAGATTACACACATGAGTACAAATGGTCCCATGAGTGCCAATATAAGGAGGATTTGAAGGGGAGGATTAAACTATAGCTTGAACTTGTAGTAAAACACTAGTGAAATACAAGTAAAATTACAGGAAAAACAGGAATTACCCGAAAGAGACGAACACGTGAGAACAGCCTGAGAAAAAGACGACAATTAGACTTCATACATACACCTGCAACGTGTTCGTAGCAGTGGGTTAGCAACCTTGTTAACGCTAGATGCATGTTAGAACAGTGTGAGAACGCAATAATCAACGACAGAAGATAAGCATTACGTTAAAGAATGCCCAGACTAGTCTGCATTTCATGTATCGTAAACATAATGCTGTTCACATTAGGCTAGCCTAACGCTGGCTAAAGTTAGCTGGTAAGCTAAGGACAAATGCACAGCAAATATCAGGTTACATTTCCATAATAAAACCATAACTTTTACAGTTTTACTAACTCGTTTGATACCACCGCCTCGTTATGTAGAGAACTATCTATCGATTGATAGATGGACAATCAACAAAGATCCAATTAACTACATGAAAAATACATACATTTAAACACAACTGAGAAAAGAACGCGGAGTTGATTCGACCACGTTGAACATGTGTGTCGTCATAAAAAAGATATTTGAACAGTGTCCAATCAGCGAAAGACACCAAAAAAGACAGCGGGGAAAAGTAAAATAAATTTGTCCAGATGCGCAGGATTATGTAGATAATTGAAAAAACTGCTCATGTTAATCTAGGTGTTTTGTTCGAGACAGTAAAGAAAAATAAACAAGTATTTGAGTAGTGTCTCTGAGCAAAGTTACAGTCATATGACAGAGGGGGTAAAGGTCAATCCTGTTGAGAAACATGGCGACTCCCATTGACAGGTAACGTACTGAGATACTAAGTTAATAAGATTACCAGAGAGGATATAATTCCAGTCTTTTACTAATAGTTTACTATTTCCCATTGTGGATGCTTGTAGATCTGCATAATTCCTGACTTGTTGTTGATTAATAAACGGATGTATTATACTTGTTCTGAACGAATTCTAGTATTCGATCATCCAAAGATACTTCTCGGTAAACGCTTGTCGATAACGTAACTGTCAACCAAATCGATTTCATACAAACTTGCTTTTTTCATTATACACAAAATTTAAGACAGAAGTAGCTGAACACAGTATTTGTAAATAGGTTGTTTTAATATTATTTGATATCAGACCACATTTATTATCTGAACAAAAATACCTTATTAAAATATGGTTCTCTCCATTTCCTAGGATGGGACCGCTTCTCGTGACCCTGCTGTTTGTGCTTTTCAGCATCTCTGACGCTGTGGATCGTAGTAACTTCAAAACATGTGATCAAAGTGCCTTCTGCAAGTGAGATCATCTAACTGCATTGCGATTTAGCCCCAGTACTTTAAATCTGTCTTTGCTAATAAATATTAGGGGATTTCAAACAAATAGCACAAGTAGTAATTTTATGTTCAGCTTGCCTTTGGTGAGAAATGTTGCAGCATATCGATAGGAATGTGTCCCATTCTATACTTAGACCCAGCAGCATTATTAAAAAATTGCATTGTGTACCATCAGCTTAACTCAATGTACATTTTATTAAAATTGAAGGAATTGCATCTTGTGGTCTGGCTGCACTGGAAAATGTACTGCATCTTCACTTGAAGTTACTGCCTTTTGACTATTGACTTTAACCCGTCTATTCAATCATTGTCTCACAGCAGATGACATTTAGCACGTTGTTTCATTTTGCAACGTTTCTGGGATCCCTCAATTGGTTTAGGTCTCCTTCTTCATGGGCATATATTTCCTGTGAACTTTAAAACTGTTGGGCATACAAGATGCCCTGCATACAATGATCAAATGTGCCATGCCATCCCTTGTGTGTGTTTCTCTAGGCGTCAGAGAGATGTGAAGCCTGGGCAGTCTCCATATAGAGCTTTGTTGGAGACGATGGAACTCAGTGATGCACGCCTCACACTGCAGCTAATCAATGAGAACAACAAGGTCTGAATGCTTAGCACCATTTCCCACACAAATAAGACAGTTTGTTATAGTTGGTCAGATTCATTTGCACTGATATTATAAGGTTCCTTTGTGGACTAGGTGCGATTACTACTGGAGCTGTACAGACTGCAGGGGAACATGACACGGGTCAAAATTAATGAACTCAAACCCCTCAGACCACGATATGAGGTGCCTGACGTTCTCATCAAAGACCCACCTACTGAACCGTGAGTGTGGCCATAGCAGCGTTTACTTCAACTTCAAGTTCATGTCATACTTTATTGACCGTACAGGGAAATAGCTAGTTTAATAGCTCATATTTATTAATAACTCTCTGTGTCAGGAAACACACTGCTAATTAGCTAAACTTAAATTCTCAAAGTTCTCATTTAATCTCCTGATTTAAAATGTGTCTTTCTTTACATAGATGCATTGATAGAGGAAGTGAAACATTTTTAGGAGCCACCTAATGCTATTTAGCCATTTTTCTTTCCTCATATACAGTATGTGGACAATACCACATGATGCATTAAAGGAACACACCATGTTTTAGGGCAATATTCTCATTTACCACCTCGCCTTAAGTTGAACAATTGAGTTTTACCTTTCTCCAGTTCTTCCAGAAATTCTCTCAGTCTGACGGAAGTGATTTTTTAGCTCCAGCCTAGCATAGATCATTGAATCTGATTAGACCTTTGATTGATTGTTCACAAACTGTACGTGATGAAAGAATGATATTGCAAGTTCACACCTTGGAAGGCTTTGTTTTTCAGTATGGAATATTATATTTTCAGGTAAGAGCAGGCATAGAAAATAGATTGATAGATAGATTAATAGATGTATAGATAGATGGATGCGATTAATCCGAAGTAAATTTAGACATCCCATAGCTTGTAAAACACATACTCTATTTTTACACACAGGCACACACAAAGAAAAAAAGGACACAGCCAATGGAATAGACATTCAGGAGCATGCCGTTTTCATTGGCATTGCACTGTTTGAGCCCAAAAGGGGGCACTTCAAAGTTGACTCTTTTCCCTAGTTCGCACATCATGCCTCACAGCTGATTCTATGCATCACCTGATGGGCTATACATACTCAGAGCCCATCATGGAAACGGAATGAAAATCTCATTAGTCATGCCCTCATACAATCATTAAATTCATTAATGGTTTTCCTTTAATGATTTTTCCCTCTGTACTGTACACCCAGTCTCTCGGTGCTAGATCGAGATGAGAATGGTGTGGTGCTCTCCCTCGGGGCGGATGACCAGCGACTCATCATCAGCTCCAGTCCATTCCGTCTCGATATCATGGATGGGCCTGTTGTAATTCTGTCCCTCAACTCCCGAGGCCTGCTGGTGTTTGAACACCTCCGTCCACGCAAGGACACGTGAGTCTGCCAGACACTGGAGTGTTCGCATACATGATGCAACAGTGCTCTCATATAATACACACACAGGGATGGAGTGTCACACTACCATCTATGTGTGTCTGTGTGTGCGTACACATACACACATATATGGTAGTGTGACACTCCATCCCTCTCATTCATTTACTGTTACTGTTTTATTTGTTTGTGCGATGGCTTGCTAAACTGTCTATTATCTTAACTTCTGGCTATTTATTATTAGATTGATTTATCTTAGTCTTCAAATTGCTATTTGCAGAACCTTCATTCAGAGTAAGAAAGTATTCACTGACAGAATTTCTGATGGTGCTTTCAGTGAAGCCTGCATTCTTTTCTAAGTAGCTGGAAGTACAGTAGTTCTGCTTCATCCAAAGGCAACAGCAAAAGTGGTCAATGACAAGTTATCAGATCGTTGCAAAAAAGTAATACAACAGAAGTCGGTATTGGCAAATAAAACACAGAATGTATATAACCTTGTTCTGATGACTTTACATCTCCTCATTTCCAAGCAGAGGAGTTTTACATGCACTTTAAATGTTTGATTGGCTCCCAAAGCCTATTAATAGAGATAATGTAATATTGATTAATAAACATTGCATGATGTTTGTTTCACATGTTTCTTATGAATCTACTATCTACAAGTAGATAAAGGATTTGGAATGTGCCATTATCTTTCTACGATGTCCAGTGAATGTGTTGTCACAGAGCCATTGCAACATTATGATGATTTCTAAGAGTGTTTCTCTTGTTTCCTCTTTTCCTCTACTTTCTTTCATGTATTTTTCTCTGCCTCTCTGTCTTTATCCATCTCTCTCTCTCTCTCTCTCTCTCTCTCTCTCTCTCTCTCTCTCCTGCCTGCTCTCTCTGTGTCTTACCTGTTTTCAGTATCTCTCATAAAATAACTAGCACAGTCGGTAGCATGTGGGATAAGATCAAGAGCGTGTTCTCTAGGTAACTGCCCAGTTTAGTTCTTGATCGTGTCTGTTGTTGCGAAACCTACTTGATGGGTCATTTGGCTGTATACTCCAAGAGCTAGATCAAAGATCGCTGGCTGATAAGTAGTTATATTTGCAAAGATCCTTAATACATTACATATTTTTTAATTGTTAATTAAGCAGCAAAAATAACTATCAGTCGTGTGCCTTTTGGCAGATATTTGAGGCGTTTGTTGTATATAGCCAAATTATACCCTATTAGTTATATATTATAAATGCTACGTTTGTCTTGCTGACCACACTAAGGGACAGATACAATCGATCATATGTTTTTGCCCATTGAAACATCAGCATAAAGTTTTGCTGATGTTATAGGAATGCTGTAGATCAAAGCTGATCTCAAGTTAAGTGCAAAAAGACGTGGTGCTAAATCTGCATGGTGAATTGAATCTGGCCCTGGTGGTTATGCTGCAGTAGCCTCTGTTATGTAATGATGAGTGCTTATCACTGCAGTGTGTTGGTCACTCCCTCCCACACTAACCAGCCCTTCTAATTTTCAGTCCTTCCCCTCTTCACACGCTTATTATGATTTGTGAATGCATGAAACCAGTTTAATTTGGTTCTTCTAATTGTCATTCTTAGTTGAATCTTCCATATGTATTGTATAGTGCCAGCATAACAACTTTATATTACATTTGATATACAGCACCGATCGTACAGTATTGTTGCCTATTAATTGTGTTAGGATTTGGACGTCTGTCCAACAATGCATTTCACCACACGCATAACTCCATACTTCTCCTCGCTTTTATATGCTATTGTGGAGTTCTGATTGCAGTGTTGTGACCTATGTTTATAGTTCCACCAAGCATAGTCTGAAAACAAAGGGAATTATGCCCCCTTCTGGAAAATGAAATTCCCCTAACAGACACATCACTCAGATTGTTGTTTGGTTGATAAGCTTTGATCATGTCACCATTACTTGCAGGCCAAATGTTAAGTTGCATTTCTGGTACACCTTTAAAATATAGTGATAGAGATCTAAGACCGTACTAGGAATGAAGACAAAATCTGCCTTGCATCATTGTTTTTTAAGCTTTCGATGTAGTAGATGAAACACAATAAAAAGTTTGGCCCTGTCTAACAGGTTTTAAGTACAGATTCTTTATCAGAAAATGTCTATACATTACTCTTTGCGTGATTTGATGGTTCATATATAACACTATAGGATGGTGTTTAATAAACACTGACTTCACTTTTATTTTGGACCACCACCGGCCAGATCATTTGTCTTCCATAGCTTTTTGTTAGTTGCAATTAATGTCCCATTTAGTAGTACAAGTAGTACACTACATAGGTTTCCACTGAGTCACCCCCAGTAATGTAGCACACTTTAGTGATGGTTGACTTCTTGAGTAAGCTGACAAGTTTACTTTATTATGCGACTATGAGTAATAACATGACCTGTATCCCCTTAGCCTGCTCCTAAATCTAATAGAGGGTGATCTGTGTATCTACATGGAAGCATGCAGCAATTCATCACACTGATGTTAATGGTTTCCTCTCCTCTTAAGATCAAATCTGTGATTGAAGATGTTTGCTTTTAGAGGGGGTCAGAGTCATATTCACGAATCTCTGTCATTAGCGTATGTGTCAACGATGTGGTTGTGACTGTTTCGATAAACTAATTCACGTAGTATGGATATAATGTAGCACCTCATGCTACATGCTACACAATGGCAGCACTCGTGTTTATGGCTCTGACTGCCCTCCGGTGTGTTTTTTAATCCATTTGGTTACAATTCTGACTGATTTCTAACTGTTTTTGTTGTTTTTTTGTCTGCTCAGTAAAAGTGAGTCAGATACTGAAGGAGTTGAAGGGGATGTTGGACAGAATGTGGAGGAGAAGGTATTTCTTTCAGAATCTTTCTCATAATTATTTTTGAATATATTTTAAGCTTTCTGAAATAGATGTGTGGGTTTTATTGGGTTCAGAACATTAACACTGGAAAGGTAGTTGTAATTATTATTAGTAATGTATCAAAAAAAAGGCCAGTATTTAAGCACTGTATTTTCTATGACTCAAAAATGTAAACTAGGTTATGTTATGTAATTAAGATAGCTAATTAGGTCGGCATCTTCTTGCTGTTTAAAACGCCTCATATCTGTAGAATGTTTCTTCTGTTTTTCATGGCCCTTTGCTCTCCAATCTGCCCAGGGTGAGGATGAGGAAGGGGTGAAAGAGGAAGAGGAGCAGCCGGGCATGTGGGAAGAGACATTCAAATCTCACAGTGACAGCAAACCCAATGGTAGCCTCACACGTTACTTTGTCCGTCTCCAGAGGTTTTCTCTCTGACGTTCTCTGATGTTTTTCATTCGCATGTTTGTTTGCTATTTTCACTTTGACTGCGATTCTCTAAAAGCCATTTTGTATATGTGCTGCCTCACCCTCTCCAGGTCCGACCTCCATAAGTTTAGACTTTTCTTTTCCCGGTGTTGACTATGTCTACGGCATCCCAGAACACGCAGACAACCTCAAACTGAAATCAACCGAGTGTGTATATTTTGTTTATTACCTCTTTCTATCTTAATGTCTGTATGTATTTTTTTATCTATCTTTTTCATTTAGCATACCAGCACATCTGTGGTGTTTATGTTTTGACATTAAAAAAATGTAATCTATCAAATGGACAGTGTAGTAAGTTAGGTTCCCCAACTCCATCTGACATTAATTTCTCATGGCCTTTTTTGTGGTGTTTCCTGTGCAGTGGAGGGGACCCGTACCGACTGTACAATCTGGATGTTTTCCAGTATGAGCTGTACAATCCCATGGCTCTCTATGGTGCTGTCCCTGTGCTTCTCTCGCATAACACAGAGAGAACCATGGGTATCTTCTGGCTCAACGCAGCCGAGACCTGGGTGGATATCAGCTCAAGTACAACTACACAGGTAGCCATTTTGCACACTTCATCACATGAATTGTAACTGTACTCTTTGGTGATTTTTATTGTCAACATAAATATGTATTTTTGCAAATATTTTGAAAATTGGGGGAAAAAAATCTCACATTGCTTTTCATGTATGTCGTTTTTCTCACATTTCCTTGATCCTATTATGTGTGTAGGGTGACGGTGAGGTCCCACAGACAGATGTGCGTTGGATCTCAGAAAGCGGCATCATCGACGTCTTTGTCATGCTGGGACCTCGCCCCACTGATGTGTTCTCTCAGTACGCCTCACTGACAGGTATCAATCAACTGCAGAACGAAACCTCAGAGAAATGCCATGCCATGCCATGTTAGAATGCCCCCCCCCCTAGAATCAGAATCAGTTTTATTGGTCATGCTTACATATACAAGGAATTTGACTTCGGTAGGTGTTAACTCTCTATACATACAACAAATAGACATGTAGTAGTATACATTCAGTGGGCAAAAGTACTATAGACACATACTGTACAATGAACACAACAATATACATATAGGCACATATCAACATAATATACAAATAATACAATATACAAAAGGCATAGTGCAAAAGTAGTAGTGCAAAGTGATGATGAAGTCTGTAATGAGTGGGTGAATGGCCAAGGTTGTGATGGCCAAGCTAATCTACGGGTCAGGAGAGTGATGTCAGTGGAGAAGAAGCTGTTGTGGGTGTCGTGTTGTTTTTGTATAAAGGGATCTGTAGCGCCTGCTAGAGGGCAGGAGGAAACTAATGGAAACTTTGCTCACAGGCACTCAGGCTTTTCCCCCACTTGCTGCCTTGGCTTACCACCAATGCCGGTGGAACTACAATGACCAGGAGGATGTGAAGGCCGTGGATAGTGGCTTTGACGAACACGACATTCCTTATGACTTTATCTGGCTGGACATCGAACACACGGACGGCAAGCGTTACTTCACCTGGGACCCGCTGAAGTTCTCCCAGCCTCGTGAAATGCTTCAGAACCTGAAGGACAAAAAGCGAAAGGTATACGTGCCTGACCACACACACACACACACACACACACACATACACACACAAATGTTTATTAACTAGCTCTCATTTACAGATGGTCACTATTGTGGACCCTCACATCAAAGTGGACAGCGGTTACAAGATCCACAAAGAGATCCGTTCAAAGGATTTTTACATTAAAAACAAAGATGGTGGCGACTATGAAGGATGGTGCTGGCCAGGTAAGCTGTCATGTCGAATTGTCATCAAACTATTATTACTATTCTATTCTATTCTATTATACTATTCATTTGTTAATTGCTACTTTAAGATCTTAATGTGTCTCACATGGAAGTGAAGTCTTTAACCCTTGATTCATTGATGTTCAGGGAATGCAGGTTACCCAGACTTCACCAAACATGAAATGAGGGCCTGGTGGGCCAGTATGTTTGCCTATGACCAGTATGAGGTAATACGCTGCTCCTGTTCTCAGCCAGTCATTTCACAGTGTGACAGAATAACATCAAAATACTTGTTTAGGAATGAATATTCCTCTGCTTCATGTAATACTAATATCTTCAGAGACTATGGCCCTGCCCCGTTTTAACCACTTCCACCTGTTTTTGATACAAGCACTTGATTTTGCATGTTCTTGTGTAAGGGTAGGGTGTCCCAACAGCAAGGGGAAGTGCTTTTCAACTCTTAAAACCACTGCTTAAATTGGAGGGAGGTCAGGTGCAGACTTTGAACCAAGTGTAGGGATGATAACCCAGGATACTCTGTGAATTTACACAGCGAGAGACCAGAAAACAGTCCAAGAAAGATGATAGACAGCTCAGGGAAAAGATAAATACATTTACATTTACATTTAGGCATTTAGCAGACGCTTTTATCCAAAGCGACTTACAAAAGAGGATAACATTCAAGCTACAACACAATGAACTAACAAGGAGTGCGTATTGCTAACATAGAATCTGCACTGTTTTAAGTTGAAAGTGCAATAGTGTAACACAATGTAGAGAAATTAAATTATTAAGTGCATTCTCAAAGTTTACGCCAGGAGATATTCTTGGAAGAGCTTAGTCTTCACGAGTTTCTTGAAGGTGGAGAGGGTATCAGTTGATCTATATACAATGCACAGTGTTGCATTAAGGATGCAAATTACAAAATATGTTGGAATATGCACATGCAAAGAAATTCTGTGCAGTCAGAACATAAATGTTAGAAAATCGCTCAAGATGGACATAAAAATATTTGTCGACAATGTTTTGAGAGGCCATCAAATGGGTAGACATTTTTCCAATAATGAATGACTATACCTGTGTTTACATGTACAAAAGTGTCCCGGTTATGTGGCTATTCCAATTTACATAATTTTCATAGTATTAATCCTGTGGACATGATGCTGGTATTTTCAAACAGAGTGACATTAAATCTACTATCGGTAGCCCACCTTGCCACTCTGCATTACGTAGATGAAGACGTTGGCTAGACAAATTTGCATTAAGTGGTGCCCCCACATATTTCTACCCCTAGCACTTCTCACTTCATCGTGGAAGGTTATCTTCATTTGGGGGGGCGCTCAAAATCAAGTGCTAGTGTTGAAGGAGGAGAAATGGGACTGGGCCCTAAGTGACTATGCTTTGAGCTTTGCTCTGTGTACTTAGAGAAAGACACATTTTAATCAACTATATCTTCATGTCTAATTTATGTGCAGGGCTCCATGGACAACCTCTACACGTGGAATGACATGAACGAGCCATCTGTGTTTAATGGCCCTGAGGTGACCATGCACAAGGACGCCCTGCACGGGACATGGGAACACAGGGATGTGCACAACCTCTATGGCTTCTATGTGGTAAGGGACAACACAAGGAGCAAGTTTATTTGCATACACTTGATAAGAGTTCTTTGACTCAAGTGTATGGAATAAGGTGGTGGACATACTGTATGCTGAAGTAGCTTGTGTCAAAGCAGTGAGCGATAAAAAACAACATAAAACCAGCAAAAGATGTGTGATGTGTGACATACAAAAACCTAGTTGAAGTAAAACTCCGGCGTTAAAGATACAAAGACTCTTTTTCAGCATGACGAGTAGACGAGTCAAACGTTTGTTCAAAAGCAAAATTACTTTGGTAGCTGGGTTTTTAAGGTTGACCGCTGTTTGCGTTTACAGCCTACAATGGATTTCAATGGGTGCAGCAGTGGCACTAGGCCAGACGCACCAAAATCACTATTTTCTAAATACTAAAAAGGTTTGAAATATCATGGCACTTGGGTCATAGCATTATTAGAGTCCTGACACATGAACTCTGTTGGTGTACACACAGCTTATCAAAAAACTGTGTAAGTACTCTGTTCTCAATCATTCTTTTAAACACACCATGTGTAATGCTTGATTTTATGTGGAGTGACTTTAAAAACAGTGATTTGGAGGCGTTTGGCTTGGCGGTCAAACTTGGCTACTGATGTCATGCCCATGGTGAAAAAGACCCTTAATAGCTTCAGCGCCGGTGTTTCTCTCGAAGACAAGTACTAGGCTCCATGTGATGAGCCGAAGGGTTTTGACTGATTTTATTTTTCTTTCACTTTCTTTCGTCCTCTTCTTTCTACACATAGCAAATGGCCACTGCTCAGGGTCAAATCCAGAGGTCCGGTGGAGTGGAAAGGCCTTTTGTGCTAACCAGAGCTTTCTTTGCTGGATCACAGCGTTATGGTACGTCCTGCCATCAGTGAATCTCTCTTTTTTCATCAAAATGGATAAGCTCAACTTTCTTTAATGTTTTAATCCCATTTAAAGTTATCAGTGCTCTGGAGAATGTCACAGGGACCACACATACCACATTTGTAATGCTTACTGAGAGTGAAGATAGATAGAAAGATAGATTATTATCCCATAGGAAATGAATGTGCTGATGGCGTTCTGCTGTTCTCAGGTGCTGTGTGGACAGGCGATAATGCTGCAGAGTGGGGCCACCTGAAGATGTCCATTCCCATGTGCCTCAGTTTGGGTCTGGTGGGCATCTCCTTCTGTGGAGGTGAGTGGGTTTGGGCTTCTATGTACTCATACATAATAAGTTTCCATCCATCCATCCATCCATCTATCCATCCTTCCCTCCCACTGGTCATGGAATTTTAATAAATCTATGTCTGACATTTGCAGGCAAAGTCAGAAAATGTCAGGGAATTTTGCTAATAGCATGTGTAGCTTAGTCAGCAAAATGCAATATTTATTTCCATGACTCACTCACACGCTGGTGGTTGAGGTTCACCAGTTTTTTCTAAGCCCTGAGAAAAACCTGTTCACCCAGAATTGGAGCTTTTCGGATTGATTGGTGCAGACTGATGCCATTTCCTGTTTAGTACCCAGGCGGTGTTGTGTACAGTTGTTCAAACAGGAGGTCATGGAAATTGTCTGTCTATCTATCTATGTGTCTGTCTAATCACATAGCATAGCACTGTCCACAAACACTTGCTTGCTTTCCAGTCATGATTGAACAGACAGGCTCCTCTGTGCATCTCTTGGGCAAAAAGTTAGCTGAATCACTTTTTCCTCTGTGTACATGTTTTAATGGGAACAGAGTTCCAGAAATGGATGAGGTTGACTGGACTGGAACACACTGATGTATTTGTACGCTCTTAATTGTGCCAACATGCTGAAGTTTTTACCTCTAGTGTGTCTTCATATCATGCCTAACTCCGATATAGATACAGTAGTGTTGAACTATTATCTCTGCCCCAGGTCTCTAGAAGTTTCCTTTGGTGTTATATACGTTTTTAAACTGTCAACATACAAATGTAGGATTGTAGAGGTAGTGTGGAGGATGCCGTTTGTATGCTATGTGAAATTTACTGTTCATTCTTACCCCTGTTTGTTCTCTCTTCTATCACCCAGCTGATGTCGGGGGCTTCTTCAAATCTCCCAATCCGGAGCTGTTGGTGCGCTGGTATCAGGCTGGTGCCTATCAGCCGTTCTTCCGGGCCCATGCTCACCTGGACACGCCGCGGCGTGAGCCATGGCTCTTTGGTCCGGAGAACACAGCACTGATCCGTGAAGCCGTGCGACAGCGCTACACCCTGCTGCCCTACTGGTACCAACTCTTCTACAACGCCTACCACACTGGCCAGCCGGTCATGAGGTGAGCACTTCTGCCAGCATTTCTCCCTTGAGCACCTGGTATTTCTCTGGGTCTGCCTCTGGGTAGAGGCATGTAATGCATCAAGGGGAAGGTTTTCAAATGAGTCTACTCTCATCACATCTATAGAGATAGAGATACGAATATGTAGAGATACGATGTAAAACATTTAACATTAGTGAAATGATGTGGTTACTCAGTCGTTCTTGTGCAGGGCTGTCCTGAACGATAAAGGTAAAATGAATTGAAGAAATATAGCAGCATAGAAAAATGAAACTCTCTGTTTTAGCGAATAATGCTATTGTGTATTCATGGCCTCCTTGATTGTGATTTGTTCCCAGACCTCTGTGGGTAGAGTACCCTGAAGATGTTGCCACTTTTGCTATTGACGACGAGTTCCTGCTGGGTAGAGAGCGCTTCACTATTGAAACTATTTTTAAAATTCTTGGTCCCATGCTGTGATTTCTATTCCTCCTTATGCAATTTCTTCTTCCTAAGGTAAGGACCTGCTTGTTCATCCGGTCACAGATGAAGGGTCACATGGAGTAACAGCCTACATGCCGGGGCATGGAGAGGTGAATTTATTTACATCCATATATTGGGGTAAACAAATGTGCGATGTTTGTCTGCTTTTATTTTCAGAGAGTTAGTAGACGTGATTGAATGATAACTGCTTTTTTATTAACACAGGTTTGGTATGATGTCCATACATACAAGAAACACCAGGGGAACCAGAATCTATACATTCCTGTCACCATGAATACAGTAAGTCATGCCTGCACTTGTGTCTGGACCAAATCATTTATGTAATAATTTAAATGAACTAAATTTTGCTTTAAGAAGTCTATTGATATATATATATATATATATATATATATGGTACTAATACTTTTTACTTTGTCTGCTTTGTCTAAGATACTGTACTGACTTTGTTGTATTGTGCCACAATTATATGTTAGTACCATGCACTTATCCTACACAATAAACTAGCTTAGTCATTAATGCTTTCCCACCATCACAGATTCCAGTCTTTCAAAGAGGTGGCTCCATCATCTGCAGGAAGGACCGTGTGAGGAGGTCGTCCTCTTGTATGCAAGATGATCCCTACACGCTCTATGTTGCTGTCAACACACAGGTATTATAGCCGTTGAATGTATTGTATCCCAGGTTGTTGAAGAAAGCTGGGTCAACCGACATAAAAGTGAAATGTGTTTATTGTGGTATGGTATTATTCATTTTCTTCAGCTTTTCCCAACTACAACAGTGATTCCTTAACCACCTTTAAACTGCTGTAGTGCAATGCATGTCATTGTTCAGCGCACCGATAAGTTTGAGTGAAACATGGCTCTGCATTGTTCTAGGGAACGGCAGAGGGAGAACTTTACATTGATGATGGCCACACCTTCAATTATGAAAAGCAGCAGTTTGTTCACAGGCGTCTGACATTTTCAGAAGGCATATTATCATCAAGGTTTGTTTGTTTTTGTGCTGTTGTTACCCAGTAAAGAAGTAATGAAAAATTTAATATATATATGTGTGTGTATATATATATAAAATCAAAAACAAACCCTCAATCTAATACTGTTTTTTTTTTTCTTCCTTAATTGCTTTTTCAGCAACCTGTCTCCAGGTTCTCAGTTCTCCACTGCCTCTTGGATAGAGAAGGTGGTCTTCATGGGAGTCACCAAACCCAACACTGTTACCCTCAGGACTGCTGGTTTGTGCCATTTCTCTAGCACTGTTTTAAACACATGATCCAGTCAGGAGTTTCAGCTGACGCTGGACTCTCTCTCTCCACAGATGGCTCGGAGTCTGCACTGGAGTTTGACTTTGATTCTGTCTCTGAGCTACTCACTTTGCGCAAGCCTGGTGTGAATGCCGGAGCCGACTGGACCGTCCTCCTGCGGTAGCCCATGGCCATGCACGTTGGACCCGTGTACACTCTGCTGTAAGCAGGGTATGATAAGCACTTACAATCCGACAGCTGTTTTACACACAGACACAGACACAGACACAGACACAGACACAGACACAGACACAGACACAGACACAGACACAGACACACACACAGACACACACACAGACACACACACAGACACAGACACAGACACAAATGCATTCAACTGCACTCACATTTACATGGAGGATGTTTGGAATTGGGTGTTCTTTCAGGGAAAAGTCCATGGACATTGGGGATAGTATTGGCTTTAGCCTTGTAGACGTTAGACACTTTTCATTGGCCACCAAGACATGAGCTGGCAAGCACCGTAGTTTGTAGACTATTTCTTTTTAGGTTGGAACAGTTCATCGAAAATGATTTTTGACAATTTCTTTCTGTGTTATTTGTTTTGATAATTTTGTCATACTTTTGAAGGAAAAGAATTCATATGAATAAAGTGTTCATATTCAGGAATGTAAAAAGAGGTTGCGCTTAAACAGCCATGTCCATTGGTAGAGGAGATTAATTTACTTTTTTTCTCCTCATAGTGTAGATTGAATTTACTTGAAACAATTGCAACTGTGCACTTTTGTCAGTGATAAACTAAAAGTGCTACATTTTTTTCTTAAATAATAAAGAAATCCCTCTTTGCAATAGATGAGATGCTAATTAACTGGAATTTATAAAATCAAGCCCTGTTATCGAATAAAAACAAAATGGAAGTTATAGTACATTAAAAATAACTAGGCTCTCCAATGGCAAAAATAAGATTGCAAGGCTATGTGCATTCCAGTAGTCCTGTAGAGAAAGCCTACAGCAAAATAGACCAAATGAAGGATGATGATTAAGTTTACCAATATGAAATATTTTATCATAGTCATGACTTCCACTCTCGGCGCAATCTTGGCACATTCTGTTCCATATGTACATGTTTGCATCATGTTCCTTGTTGAAAAATGTGGTGTTGCCTCAAGGAATTGATTTGCCCTTTACATAAATGCCATTAAAACCAAGTGGTGAAGAGGACAAATGTGGAGTCCTGTACTATGTGAACCTGTCACATGAAATGCAATGATTTACAGTATTTCTAGGTTTTAATGTATTAAACTGTACTGAAAATGCTATTTTTGCTGTGACCATAAGAGTGTGGTAAGCAGTAGAACAACAGAATGATGGTATTTGTAAGTGATGAGATGACCATGTCAGCGCTACACCTCAATAAATGACACAAAAATCATCCATACGGCAACCTTATTTATTTTAAATCATTTGCAGAAGAGATCATATTTCAATATTTCATACCAGAAGTAAACATAGTGGTGGTAGCAAAACTGATATGAAAACATTCATAGTACTGCTCTGTAATGCTTCTTCTAGAGAGAGCAGTGAGTTTGGAGTGACTTTTTTTCAAGTGATATTCCTCACAGTTTGGTCTGTTGAAACTTCACCCTGGTATTGTTGCCTTTTTCAGACTACACACCTGGAAAACAACAGCACTGACTTTCACACTTTGCTTCCTCTACATTTCCAGTTCAGTCAGCCACAAATATTTTTATGGTGTTGTAGTCTCTCGCAGACTACTCACCTGGAATAAATCAGTACTGACTTAAAAAGTCCTGCTCTCGGGCAGTACAATCTCTTACTGAACCTAGCAAGTGTTCAAAAGATGGTTCAGCAGACCAAACAGAATGGACTCGCTGGATCACAGCACTGTTAAAAACACAAGTAGGCAAGCAAGTTCCATTTGGCCACTGACTGTGAATAAGTGACTTGGGTGCAGTGGAGCATTAAGACAGCGCTGTCCATGGACATGGCTCATGTGACGGTTAAGGAAAGCTGGATCAGCCTGATGGCCGTGTGTGTGTGTGTGTGTGTGTGTGCACCATCAGCAGTGTTAGCTGTCTGCTGACCCTGACGTTAGAGCCGTCATGATGCTCTCATAGCTGAGGAATGTGACTGCGTTGACCGGGAATGCCCTGAGGCTGTTTAGGAGAAGGCCCTTGAAGAAGACGCGCACCCCTTCCTCACGAACGCTCACGGCGATGCAGTGCAACACACCCCGGTAGACTCGGCCGCCGGCGCCCACCATCTGCAATCGGGCCTTCACTACATCCATGGGAGTGGCAAAAGCCCATGTCACTACACCTGCAATGCCGCCAGCCATCAGTACTGCAAAAGTACCTGAAGGGAAGTAACAATTCCGTATTATATACTGACAAAAAAAGAAAATACTGTTACACACAAGTGTTGCACACTTTGCACAATGCCAAGATCAAATTTTGCATGGCTTTTGACTGTCTCAGTGACTTTACCTGGCTGTCGGCCTTTGTCAGTAAGCAGCCTGACAGTGAGTTCATAAGGCAGGAAGTAGAGCCCGTAGCAGGGCACGTCCCTCAGTGCTAGGGCCCACATTCCCCTGAAGAGCCCCCTGACACCCTCCTCCCTCAGGATCACGGCCACACAGTGCATGGGGCCTCTGTATTTGTCTCCTCCAAAACCAGCCCGTCCTGTAGTCTGGCTCTGCAGGCGGACTTTCACCAGGTCTATGGGAGCAGTCACTAATACCTGCACACAAGGAGGGTCATTACAGGTAGCATAGATGCATGCTTACAGGGTTAAGACTAATGCTAATTTCAATTCTCCAAAAAACCCACAATTTACCACTTTGTGTTTACCTTACTCCATTTTTCCATCTCACCTGTGCAACACCTGAGAAACATCCAGCTGTAAAGACAGCAGTCATAGATGCCTGGTTGCCTTGGCTGCGATCATTCCTCTGAGACTGGGTGAGGTAATCCAAGGCGTTGCTATAGGAACCAAAGACCACTGAATTGCTGATGGCAACAGTCAAGACGGGGAATGCCATACCCTTAAAAAAGCCATGGACCTGATTGTAAAGGGACAACGCAGTGTTGAGAAAGACTGGTCACGCCACTGATTAACCTTTATGATGACTAGGTTACAATGTAACCAACCTACCTCTGAATGAAAATACAAACTATTGCAAATACTCCAGTCATTCTGAAGGAGGATCTTGCTGGGAAATTGTGCAATCATGTCCATGTATAATTACTTGATGAGAGAAATATCTCAAGAGAATGAGAATATTGCTGCACACTCACCCCCTCATGAGTGTATGTCCTTCTGACACAGTCAAGTATTCCTTTGTACACTGACTGGGTCTGAATGCGCACCTAATCAGATACAGTTACATTTTTACTGCAGGCACAGATTATGCTACATATTCAAGGTTGCATTTTGAAATTTAAAAGGCAGTCCCAACCTTTACTGTGTCCATGGGATGCCCCACGGCCAGTCCTACAGCACCTGAAACAGATTCATTTCAGATATGAGCAAAAAATGGCCCACTGTCTAAAAGTGCACCCTTTTCATTCCATCATGACCCGGGACAGTATATACTTTGAAATTACAAGCAATAACAAGCAACAAATGCATTTTAGCCTACTTCACAGGAATTTTACCTGAAATCCATCCGGCAATAAACTCTACAAGAGGCATGGCATTCAGTCACAGACTCAGGATGACGTCCTCAAATGCCCAAGACGTGGCAACTGAACACTGCAGGAGGGGAAACACTCGGCTGCATATGTTTGACATAAATTTTATTATGTGGCAAACCTGGCTCGCAAATCCATAATTCAGCTTGCAAAGTTCAATGGTGAGAAGATGATCTTTGAGCCGAGAAAAGGTGCACACATGGCAAATGTGTAGCTAACGCTTAAACACGAGTTCAATCATGCTCACTAGCGTAATCGAGAACCTCTACGTTTGATGCAACCACCACCAATTCTCTGGTTTATATCGGTTCGGTCATCGAACAAAGCCTTGGCTCCAACTACAAGAGGGTAAACCTACAATAGGCTACAAAGTTTTTTAACTTTTCATTTTATTTATTTTCTTTTTTTATCCTTTATCTTTGATGCTGCTGCAAATGTTCCTGTATCCGCAAGGTAAAACTGGTGAAGACGATTCCAGGGTCATATCTCATGCATTCATTAATAAAATCAAACTGTCTGATTTTACAGTGGTCCAAGCGCGTTGACCCTTAAACCTTCAGCGAAGTAGCTAACAACAGTACTAGAATGACGCTAGAGTGAGGGATAAAAGTCGAAGTAAATCAAGTTGCTTACCACATTGTGAACCGTCTACCCACCGCCAGAGTAGAGTTCCATAAAATGTTTTTAAAGTGTTTTCCAAGACTTTACAATTCCTCGAAATAAGATTCTACTACTGCCACCATGTGGCACAAATGTGGAAATGCTGACTGACTCTCGACAACAACTTTTTTCATATATCAAGTCATAAATATTAGCAGACGCATCCTTCCAGTCATTTCAATTTTATTAACAATACATACCATAGTTTCAGTGGAGTGAATTATTTTAAAACATACCAACTATGGTTTTTTCACGACATTAACAGTATTTACAAATAATTCAGAAACATATTGGCCTCAATTCCACATAGGCCTACACAATAAAGTGCTGTCATAACATTACTGGCGAGTTGACACACAGACTTTGAAAGGTTTGGGGGAGATCACCGCCATCCCTTGTCTCTCCAGACTCGACTGTGTCCCACCTGGAGAGGTGAAAGTGAATCTCTGTAGAAGTGAGGTGAAGAACAGGAACAGCTCCATCTGAGCCAGCTGCTCACCAAGACACATCCGCTTCCCTGAACATGACCATACACAGATGATGTCATGTCACCATCCTATCAGAGCTTGCATAAGCCTATGTAGCCTACAGTATGTTGCTCTTTATAGAAACAATTTTTCAAATAATTAGTCCTGGGTAAGTAAATAGACACAGTAATAACCAATCAAAGTGAAGTACCTGCCGAAAAAGCAAAGAAGGCCTCCCTTTTCCTAAACAAGCCTTGGCTGTCAAGGAAGTGGTTTGGATTAAACTGATCTGGAGTCTCCCATTCAGATTTGTCATTCAGCACTGACGACAGACTGGTTATGACCATCGTCCCCTGAAAGAAGAAAAGAGCAGAGCTGACAGTATTGTGAAGGTTTTCAGCATAGTACATAAACTGCCACCAGAAATCCATCTTTAATCAAAGTCAACAGCAGCAGACTCAGAAAGAAAGTCTTTCTGACTCAGGATGACAACACTTAAATAAGCATGTAAAGCCTGTGTTGGGTAGGTACCGCTGGTATCAGATATCCCCCCAGTGTTGTGTCTCTCCGGGCTACGCGGGGTGCATTAAACGGCAGGATGTTGCCAACCCGCTGTGTCTCATGAAGAACTGCATTAGTATAGGGCATGTTGGCTTTGTCTGCCAGGCAGGGTTGGCGAGATTGCCCCACCACTCTGTCGATCTCAGCTTGGACTTCCTCTTTATAAATAAACACAAAGTTAATTTCAGAATAGCGTCACCTTACAACACACATTCTCTTATGTATACGCAGACCTCTAAAAAAGTGCAGAGTACAGAGTCAGTGTCACATGGTACCTACTCTGTACTTCTGAATACTTCATCATGAAGAGCAGAGCCCAACTTAGCGTGCTGGTCATAGTCTCAGTGCCAGCTTCAAACATGTCCAGGGTGCAAAATGCCAGGTTTTCAACCCTGAAACCTGCCTCTCTATCATTCCTTCTCTGTGTGAAAGAGATTGATAAGTAAGATAGCCTATAAGTCAGGATGACTGGTAAAGACTTGAGGGCTGATCACATAATAAATAAAGTAATACACATATAAGTAAACATAATCACATAATCAATAACTAAATTTTTCACACATATGTAAAACAGACTGTTTCACTAATGCACACAGCTTTTAAGTTAGATGGATTTTGCTTTCATCCAAACATATCTGACCAACCAAATGGCTCGTCTTTACCTTATCTATCTCCCCTATGTAGGAGTCTATGAAGTCTCTGTGATGAAAAGGATCCCAGTCTTTCTTGTGTATCTCAATTTGTTTCCTCAGCAAGGCAGCAACCTTTGAGTAGTTGCTCAGTATTGTCTCACGAGGTCCTGGTAATCTCCTCATAAGCCATGGGCAAACATCATAAAGCTAAAAGCAAAGAAGAAATATTTATAATTAACACTCAATGCAGTATTTGATATTGTAAGAAATGTCATGCATTTCCCCATATCAGCCTTGAGTAGCAGTAGGCTGTTTTTGTTTGGTTTGAAGAAAACTATCTATTTGACAGCTTTAGACCTGCTGTGATGCTACAATAAAGTTTCACCTTGCTCACCAGTGAACCTCACAACACACCTGTTGTGAAATGAGCTAACACTAAGAAGTTTGGTAATGTGTCACATTAACAACTCTGGAATGTTTGCATAACAAAAATTAACTGACCTGACCAAAAAAAGCACTAGTGGATCATAGTCAGTTTGACCTAGAAACTTGAAATATGGAATGTTTGATACATTTCTTTGAGAGTATTAGGTATATATTGATTCTGTGTAGACACAGATCAGATCAAACACAATAGCTTACCTGAGCAAGAGGTGTACGCACCAGTGAGACAGATTCAGCATTGAGCTTAAGAAGTGTTTGAAAGTCAGTGGAACTGCTATCGAAGCACTTTCCAAACACTAAGTATCCAATGACCTTTGCCACAGCATTGTTGATTTTGGTATGAGGGTCAAAGGCAACACCTGTAAGGAGTAAGCATGTCATTTACATAATCTGAAAATGGCATAAATTAATTTCTGTATATACAGTATATTTTATAGTTATTTTTTAAAATATGTATTTTCTTAACCTATGTCCTCTTGGATGGCCTCAGTCAGATGTGCACATTCCCGCAGAATGTTACATTCCAAGGTTTTTTTGCCATCACCAAAGTGATTTATGTGGCTAACTGAAAAGTGCCGTTGTCTTCTCCATCTGTACCCATTGCTAACAGAAATCCCTTCAGTATGGAAGAGATGGGAAAGTGAAATCAATGCGAAGTACTTATCCAACTGAAAAGATTTTCTTTTCTTTTATTTCTTTAAATTGAGAACTCCTTGCTAAGAATTAATTCTAATTTCCAAAAAAGTGTTGCTTTCTCTTCATGAAAAGAAAAAAGATTTTTACAAGAGTTCATATAGTTCCTTAGGTATGACCTTTATGTATAATGATTTATGAGATCAGTGGAGCATTATGATATTTGTCTTATACTGAAAAATGTTGCTATTTCACTGAAACATCATTAAATACATTTAACAATAAATTAATAATAGTCAATAATAGTATAATCAACAGATTATACACCATTTATAAGGCATTTCATTATTCATACAGCCAAAGAAATAAGGTATTCTACCTTCTACTAGTAATCTACCTTACTGACAAAGGCTGAAACAATATCTGTACTTAAAACACAATCACTCACCATTGCCATTGAAAGCCTCGTTATAAAGAGAAGACACAGGACGATCAAGGAAATTGTCTCCTTGGGTAATCAAAACTTCCCGTACCATCTTAAATCCTAAAACATAGACTATCTTGATGCCACCTCTCCTGACGCTGAAGATATGCCCATACTGTTGGGCAATCTGTAAACATGAACACGTTGGAGACGATGTTTAAAGTGGCAGTAGTAGATTTAACCTAAGCTACTCGGTTATGAGAAGAAATATTATTATCTGGAGTACATGGGTAAACAAAAACTTTGCTCATGAACATGAGATGTTATATGTTGATAGACTATTGATCAATAAAATTATTTGAAAATACTGAACAAAGATGTCATCATATGTAAAAACTACTCCAGTGTGTATAACTCAATTTTACACTTTTATTTATGTTCAAAACAAAACATTCTGGCAAAAAGACAAAATGATATCAGTACCTTATCTATGCTGTTATGATCAAAACCAATGAGAATATCATGCAAGAAAGGAATAACCCATGGTCCAGGAGGAAGGTCTGGGAAATTTCTTTTCCTCCGTGTTTTGAGGAAGAGTAAAAGCAGAAAAAGTAGCAATAAACAGGTCTTTGAATCACACCAATTCAAAATAGCAGCCAAAAACATGTTGCAGACTTTCCTTCAGCACTCTCATGTAAATAGCAGGGACATGACGGAGCCAAAGTCCATTCTCTGTTTAACTCCTTCTCAACTGGACAGACCCACAATTCATAGTCACTTATCAGTGACATGACACAAAATTTGACCAAAAAAACTAAGTACGAAAGCTGTTAATTTTTTGAACGGAGCACTTTCTGCATAATGTGTCGTTAGGATTATTCTGTGCTATTATGTAGTCAAATGTAATGTGGTGGACTCACTGAAAAATGTGTGTCAGTGAAGGGAAGAGGGTGGAAGCATGGCACGGTTTCAGATACTTGTGTAACCACCGCTGAATGGTTTCCGTGGGAACACTGCCCCCCAAACCCCCCCAACAACAAAAAACACTTAGAACATAGTTCTAAACAAACTGAAGTCTGCTTCCCAAAAGGAGAACATTTAAGTTGCCAGAATTTAAAAATGTTAGTCTGAACCTCTAAATATGCTAGAAAGCTGAACGGAAAAACAGTCCTGCAAATAAGAAGAATATGTTTGTCTATAGCGGTGGACAAGACAGTCTACACTTTATCTACATTATGCACAGTAAAATATCTAACTTAAGTTAATCCATTAAACCCCACCAAAACTGTAGGTGCAGCTAGCCCAGTTACACGGATTATTTTTCCCAGATACAAAAGTTCTTATGCCTCAAGTTACCAATATTGTTATATCCTAATGTTACGGCCTCTCATGCTGAGTATGCATGTGTGCATTACAAGTCATTTGGACGAAGGAGTTGAAATGGCTGAGTGCATGCTAACTTCAACTGATCCGAAAAAAAAAAAATCTGACATCCACACTTATGGTGGCAATATGGCCAAATGCCAAAAATTAAAGTCTCCTCCTCTGAAACACATCTTATAGTCTACTGTTAGATAACACGGGACATTAGCAAATTGGAAGGCAACTTTAGGCCTATTCCAAAATGATAATTTCAACAACTTTTTCAAGTTGCGTTTCATTGTTCATCATGCAAATGTTTAATAGATGGTTCCTTGTATTTATTGTTAATAGGCTACTGTTACACACAGAGGGTTGGTTGGTACCATCTGAGGGCAGTAAGACACACTGTTATTTTTGGATTGGAATACCACCGTAGAGTTAGAAAATAAATGATAGCATTCAGTGGTGTAGCTTTTGGTGTCTTATCACTGTCTTTATGCCCAATATAAACCTATGGAAGGATATATTATGGGTGAATAGGGTAAAAATTGTAACTAATAGATGTCCCTTCAAAACTTCCTTTACTTATTATTTACCTTAAAACAATACTTTTCTGTATTGCAAGTCTTCTGAAATACTTTGTACATACATGTAGATGACCATTATCCACTGAAATATGTAATAATTTACATACATGTTAAGCCATGGGCTAGGGGTGCTTACAGTGCACCTCCACCAACCAAACAAACCTTTTGTGAGAAGTCTAGTTATGCTGAATATGAAATTGAATGTTAACATGGACAATTTTGGGATGCACTACCTATTAAAGCTCCATGTGTGTGCACTGACAATCAATCACAATTTCACATATACAGGGTGTAGGCATCTAGAAATTATGTAAGTTAGGCTGTTTAACTTGTTAACCCTTTCGCTGCAGACCAAATTTTAGATAATTTTTGTATATGTTTATATGTATATGTTTATGTATTTATACTTGACATTTCAGAAAACTTGTTCAAAAAATGTTGCCCTAATGTAAATAATCAGCAAAGGATGTTTTGTGGGTATATGTATTTGTTATTTTTTCACCCTTTTCACCTGTAATAAAACAATTAATAGGCTTGTGTTGGACTTTAACAGGCTGATAAAACACATAAAGCCAATGCTATCGCATATTTTGTAACAGGTAGGGGGCACACCTTGCCAGAAAACACAGTGAGGCTTACTGCCCTTGAGTGGTACCAACGGGCCAAATTTGGGGGTCTGGCTCAAGGACTAGAAGTTATTGAACATGTGCAGACAGGCCTAAATTTAATGAATAGTTTATATGACCGGCCTTTGACCTTAGTGTCCTGTTTTAGGTTTGTTGAAGCCTGATGTGTCTTATAACATTTCATTGGGGGTGCAACACTAAAATTCTTCCAGATCCTAACTTTTTTCATCTGAATGTTTTCCAAAACAAAATTAGTAAATAGATAACAGGCCTCGGTTGCCTCAGACAGGATTTGAATTTTTTTTATAAATGCAAATACTTTCCCACTGTCGTTATACCAAGCAAACAAGCGCACACATTTTTGAGAGAGTAAAAAATATTAAAGATGGTAACCAGATATTAAGTTAAACGTCTCCATCACAATATCATCACGTCAACTGGGCAAGTTCTGACAAGTCTGAGCAGTAGTGAACAAGGGAAAACTTCATTTCCCATGTTCACTTGGCCGGACCACATGTAGCTATCCTTCTTGAGAGGCTAGACAACGCATAAAGGATAATGCCATATGAAATTTAGGTGACAATTTCTTGCAACATTATTATCAAAAGCACGTTACAAAACACCTTTATCATCAGCGACACAAATGAGAGGAATTGGTTTCATCATAGAGCAATGACGATTGTTTACTAGCAAAGGCAGTTTAAGATACGACCTCATCTCGCTTGCCTGACAACATGTTAACGTGAATCTTCCGTATGAATGCGTTGCTTTGGGTTGTCTGAACAGTAGTATGGTATTTGCATTCAGCGAGAGGTCATTGTTTACTAAAAAAAACGTTAGTGAAATTCAATACAAGATTGTTCAGGAAGATTGATTTACTGACAGGCGGTGTTAGGGGCGACTATACAGTCCGACTTTGGGCCGGGACGTCCTTAGAGCAGGTATGATTGGTCAACTGAATAGCAACTGGCGTCAAACTCCACTAGGGTTGGTTGTAAAAATAGTCAATCTAAACGGTGAAGCGCCAGTGATATATAAAGACAGGAAACCCTTCGTTCTGCGAGATTCTGCAGATGAGCTGAAAGTTGCCAGTGCAGTTTAGAAGCGAGGAGTTGAAAAAACAGATAACGCTCACTAACATACACATTTTCACACAGAACTATTTAGTTGCTGATACTGTCATTTTAGAAGAAATTTGGTTTAATCGATAGGAGCTTCTCCGCCAAAAATATATATTTTGGTTTTGTAATATAAATGGTAGCTAGCTAGGGAACAATCATCACGACTTGCTAACTGAAGTGACGCTGGCGGTTTCAACGTTATCCTTGCATACATGCTGTCGTGATCTTGTAACCCTTCAGAGTCGACTGTTTTTCTTGTCGATGTAGAAAATAAGTCGAGTGAGGCTAAAGGTAGTGTCGCTTTAAGAGGAGGCGGAGAAAGCGCCACTGTAGCTGGTGTGCTGAAAGTGCTGGGGATTTTAGCTAACGTTCCAACAACGACTGTATGTGTGCATTTTTCCTTCAATGGAAAGCTGTCTCGATGTTTCATGATTTAATCATGACCGTAAGAGGAACGTGACGTGTGGAGGCGGGTAACTTGTATACAAATTATAGACTGACCTGGAGGCGGGTTCACGCATAGAAAAGGTGGGTTTCCACTACTGTTCACTCTTGTAATCTAGCTACATTGCTACCATAACGTCTACAGAGCCACTGCCACCTGTTTTCATTTTCACTGCTAGAAGTCAGAGGAGTTGCTTAGCACCCATTGACAGGACTTGCTATTTTGCCGTTGTTACATTTACGCGGTCTTGGCGGTTTTTATCATCCTTCAGTGCTTTACTAGATGACAATATAATATATTTTGTTTCACTAATAACATGGTGTGTTTATCCACTTATGATCTACTTCATGTGAATATGCCTCATTGCCCAAATAATGGCTTAATTTGTGTTATATGTTTTAGGTCAATGTCACATCATATGCCAGCTGTGTTGCAAGAAAGATGATAAGAGATGTCTGTTGACAAAGAGACTGTTTTACCACAAGAGGGGAGATCAGATGGCTCCCATCATCAATCCACAAGCAGCTTTAGAAGTAATTTTGTAACATCAGGGAAGACTCCTGCCAAACACAATAGCAAGAGTGGTGGTGTTACAGAGGTTGAGATGGGCAGCACAGCAAATACACTGGAAGCTAACACCTCTTACACCATGGATCAGGAACAAAGTCATGTTCAGGCCCAGGAGGCCAACAGCGGACAGCAGCACAACGCACAACAGCCAAGGGTCAACAAGCGGCGCAGTACCCTGAGCGCTGGCTTCAAGCACCCCATCTTTGGAAAGAGGCGTCGACGTGCTAATTCGGAGAGCAATCCCGTCCTTCCCACCAACTTCCTGTTGGGTGGCAATATATTTGACCCTCTAAACCTCAACAGCCTGCTGGACGAGGAGGTGAACCGAGCACTGAACGCAGAGACACCCAAATCCTCCCCCCTGCCACCCAAGAGCCGCGAGCCCGTGGAGATTCTCATCCCCAGGGATATAACAGACCCTTTGAATCTGAACTGTGGGGTCACAGGCCCCCTGATATCTCCTGTGAAGAGCAGCGGGCGAAGACGACACCGCAACCGTCACCATGGAGGTGCTGGAGGAGGGCAGGCCTGTTTGGGTGCTGCACAGCTGGACTTTTCGGAGGGTGAAAGGTCAGTAGAGGGGGCACCCGCCACCGCAGAGGGCACACCCTCGTCCTCTTTATCGCACCCTTTGCCTGGCACCACTGAAGGCAGCACTCTCCCAGAGGGCGCGGCACTGCTGAACACCTCGCCATCCAACGGCCCCAAGCCGTCCACTGTCAACAACCTCATTGAAGAAATGAGGAACTTCAGCATGCCCAAGAGGAAGCCCCAGGCGCCTCAAAGACTCTGCAGTGGGCATGCTCTACCAGCTGTGGGGTCAGATGGTGCTTTGGCACCTGGTGCGACAGGCCCGGCTATTCCGCACCTGCCTGGTCGGCAGCGTAAGCGTAGGCGCGCGTCTAGCAGGTCTGAGAACTCTCGGGCATCATCAGCCACCCCAGCCAAACATGGCAGAGCAGAAAGAGGTGGTCGAATGCACAGCCAGCCTTTCTACACCCCGGTGCCGAGCTCAGGGTCAAGGACAATCAGCCGGCGGATGCCCCCAAATCACCGCGGCACCAACCAGCAACTGAAGAAGAAGTTCCAGTACGGTAACTACACCAAATATTATGGCTATCGCAATCCAGGGGCCAGTGACGACCCACGGATGGAGCTGTTGAAACCCGAGTGGTTTCAAGGCAAAACTGTGCTAGACCTTGGATGCAACACGGGTCACCTAACCATGTCTATTGCCAAACAGTGTTTACCCAGCCGGATTGTAGGACTAGACATCGATGGAGGGTTGATCCACGCTGCCAGGCAGAACATCCGATATTACCTCTCAGAGATACAAGCCCGTGAGGTCCGGAGGCATGGGAAAGAGGAAGTAATGAATGACCAGAAGGATGGCTTGCTGGAAGAGAAGAGAGTGCAAAGAAGTGAGGGCATGGAGCAGGATGGGAAAGGAAAGCCAGGGAAGGATAGGTGGTTGAAGTCTAACAGAGCAGAGCATGGAGAGAACTCTTTAGTACAGAGACAGAGGGAGTTGGAGAGGAGTAACGAGCAAACAGTCGAGAAAAAAGAGGGGGGAGGTGGAGGAGGATCCCCTGAAGGGTGTCGCCCCTTCCCTGTGTCTCTTCGCATCTCCCGAGGCCCCATTGCGGCTCCACCCCTCCCAAAATCACCCAGCCAACACCGGGGAAGCTTCCCTGCCAACGTCTCCTTTGTCAAAGTAAGACATGGTGCTTTTTTTTTGCGTCCCATTGCATACTGTATCGTTTTCTCAACCACACTTCTAATTTATCGAAACAAGCTGTGCAGTAAGCCTTTCTATTCTTGTGTCGTGTACACACACACACACACACACACACACACACACACACACACACACACACACACACGAGGGAAAATCCCTTAATATTTGTGAGCAGATGTGAAAACAGTCTTTATTGTACACTGTACACACTGTGCTGTTTTATACACACTATATGTTTTAATTTTCTCCTCGCATCTCCTCAGGGCAACTATGTTCTCGAGAGTGACCAGCTGTTGCTCACTCAGAAGGATGAGTACGACGTGATCCTCTGTTTCAGTGTCACAAAGTGGGTGCACCTGAACTGGGGTGACACGGGCCTGAAACGGCTCTTTCACAGGGTCTACAGACATCTGCGCCCTGGGGGAATCTTCATACTGGAACCCCAGCCCTGGAACTCCTACAGCAGGAGAAAGAGATTAACGGTAAGGAGAAGAAATCAGGGCAGACTAACTGGAACAAGAGATCATTGTTTTTGATTGTTTATTGTAAACAAGATTACACTGAAAGGAATATGCCAGTCTTACGAATCATGGTCAGTAGAGCTACACAGCGCAAAGCAGAAATGTTCAGCAGATATTTATTGAGGTTGTCAAAATTTGATAAAAAATGTAAGAAAATTTGGATAAACTACAATTTTAAATGTGGTTACTTGTATATTTAACTTGCATGCATTATCCATGAATTATAAATAGATTGGCTCATTTAGCAAAAAACACACACACGTGCAGAGGGTAACCCCCCCCCCCCAATGGTATCTTGGAGCGGATGCAATTAGTCGATGCAGTCCAAAGAACAATCAATAAGTCAATGGCATTCAAACTGAAACAGGTTCTATGCAGACAGTGTGTAGTGACATCACAGTTCCTCTTCAGTGTCTAGTGGGTAGGAGAGGCTTTCAAAGCACTGTGGAGCCTTTCATTCCTGGATTGCTCAAGAGTGAGCTGCTACCCATAGTGATTCTATGCTTTTTGAAGTTAAGATTGCGTAATTTGGCCTCTTTAGTCTGTGTTGCATTTGCTGATCAAGGATACAAAATCTGCGCAGTGTTCACTTTGTAACTTTTACACAGTACTTTCACGGCCTACTTTTTCTTTTTTTTTTTTTACTTGTCCTCCAGGATACCATCTATAAGAACTATGTGAATATCCGCTTAAAGCCAGATCAGTTCTCCTCGTATCTGACCTCAGAGGTAGGCTTCAACAGCTATGAACTCATCGGAACATCGAAGAACTTGTCAAGAGGTGAGTTTCTTAAAACTATGACTCTTGGAGATCTTCTTGAGAATTGTGCTTTTATAGTGTATGACGTGGGGTATTTTCACATAACAGCAGTCATCATCTGGATGACTCTGCTCGATTAAGCCTACACACACATATTTTAAGTACTGGGTGTGTGTCTGCATGGGCTTGTCTAGATGTATTGCCAAACCTGCTGTGGTAATATCCTGCCTTTAAGGTTCTAATTGGCATTTTTATAACATTCTTACCGTTTTGATTTGTCTCTTATGTAGATTTTGCATTCACTTACATTGTGTTTAATACAGCACACACCCATGGTAGGATGTGAGAACAGAACCTGCATTAGTTTGCTAACTTAAGTTGGATATTTTAACAACACACAGTGGTGTTTTTGACATTGCGTCAGTATATTTGTTTCTACACATTCCGTTGCTATTTGTAGATCATTTTTGAACCTTAAAAAAGCTACACTGCAGCTTTATGGGACCAATGAGTCCTCATTATGCAAGCTTGCTTACAAGATTCTATTTATTTTTATTTTTTTAAATGTGTGGCTAAACGCTAAATGCTTTTTAAATGCCATCTTACATGGAACTACATGTGGGCAAATGCTATTTGGTCTCTGTGACTCTATTGTTTTAGAAGAGATGCTTGATGAACTATGGTTCTAGTGTGGCAGCCCCACTGTTAGCATTATCTAAGCATAGGCACTGGAATGCAGAGTAGCCAGATAGCAAGTCCTTCAAAAGTCATCTAAAAAATTTAATTTCTTTCCTAACTATTTCTTGTTACCTGTGTATCCACAGTGAGTACAGATGGTAGTGCAAATTCAGACAAAGTAATTTGCTAAGCAGATACAGACTTGGTACTATATATTCTGGCACTGCACTGCTAGCTGGCGTGCAACAAGTACAACACTTGCTTTGCTAGAATATAGTCCCACGTTCCTATCTGCCTTAGAAATCACCTTTCTTATTTTGCAATCCTGTTCGTTCTCATTTTGAATACACAGGTCACAAGAAGCAATTAAGGTAACAAAATTAATTTTCTGGATCACTTTTACAAGTGACTTGTTATTTGACTACTCTGCATTTCAGTGCTAAGTTAAGTTAACGGTGGGGCTGGCAGTCTAGGAAAATGCATATACTAAGGTCAAATTGCCTTTGCCCACATATGTAACTCCAGGTCAAATGATGAATAACTCAATTTCATAAAAAGATGGCATATTCCTTTAAAAAACAAATAAGCACAACACATATTTTTAACTTGCTGTGAAGATTCTGTCAGATCTGTTTCTTCTGTCTCCTAAATGTCTCTTGCTTTTCTTAGGTTTTCAGAGACCGGTCTACTTATTTCATAAAGGACTGTCAAGCAAGTGATGGCTTTCACTCAAAAACAAAACCCAGAGAAGACATTGGATTGGTTTGGGCTGCATCATGACTTCACTTTGAAACATCAGATTGGTAGACAATACATTAACATTTAACTGGGACCAACAGAGGAACTCAATTAAATCTTTGTAATTGGACATCTAAACATTGTTGCACTGAAAGGAACTGACTGATTCGCCTCTGTGAAGTTATCTTTAGAACAGTAGGAATAACTTTTGAAATGCACAGGAACTTTTGAAAGGACTTGCTCAAAAGGACAGATGAGAGACAGTCGGGTCTCTCACCATTTTTTGTCATGTTTTGTGTTATAATCCATTTGTTTTGAACAAGAGAAAATTGTCACTTTTTTGTATAAGGCCTCAAGACCAGTGGCAAGCACAGACGCAAAATTATTAATTCTCCCTCCTTCAAGTTATGAAATATCCATAATCCCACAGATTGTTTTTTGTCCTGATCAATACTGCAATGTTTCAGAGGACAACTGCATATACTACATTTAATTTTTGCTGATGGTGAAAGTTGTTTGTATGGTTCTTGGTGTTTAGTTCAGTTGGTAAAAAACAGTTGCTTTTAGAGGTCTAAAAAGAATAAGATTTTTGCCTCTGTTTTTAAAGTTAAACTAGCTTTTATTTATGGCTGGTACCATAGATGAATGCAAGGACACTTTTTTTTTTTTTTTTTTTTTCCCCCACCATCCTAAAATCACTTGAGTACTTAATATACCAGGGTAAAATGCTTGTTTTTATAACCTAACACTTTAAAGCATATTTTAAATCCACCTGGTCGACCAAAATCAATAGAAAATTTTAGAGTACTCTTTTTACCTCTGAGACTGAGACATGGAACTTGCAATGCTTCACAATAACCATCTAAAGGTCGTAAAAACACATTAGCTATAGTACAGCACACGGCAAGCTAACTACCTTATCCATCATAAAAGCAGAGCTATCTATTATCACCTGGCTCAAGTGCAATATGCTCATTTTCCCATGAACATGACAGGATTAAATATTATTCTATCTAGAGGAGCTGTCCCATTGCATGTTTTTGAAATAAAAAAAAAAATATGGAAAATGGTTTCATAGCTAAATGCCCAGATCATAATTTCAATCAATATTTTTTGCAGAAAGCCAACTATTTTTTCCAATTGGCTATTTTCAGATGTATTCAAAATGCTCATCTTTAATAAATTCAAATCACGAATTCTAACAGGTGGGAGGAAACATTTGCTGTCATGCTCCACAATCTGTCAGTTTTGTGCAGTGGTTCCTGGCCCTTGTATGCAGTGGGCTAACAGTGACTGTATTTGTCCCTTCTCTGTTGCACACAATTGCTTTGTTTAATTAGCAAATAAAGCACACTCAGTGTGGTCTGACACCCCCGCCCCCCAAATAACCCAGCGCTGCTTTGGTTGCAAGACTCCCTCTCAGGCCCCTATATATATATATAGACCCCTCCCTATCAGGACATTACGTGGAGAGTTCAACATTTTTTGTTTTGTTCAGGAAAAAAACTGATTTTGATATTTAGCAGAGGCTAGGAGTCTGGCAGACATTTTGAATGTTTAATATGAAACAAGAGGACTGAGTTGGGTGTTTTAAGTTTTACAGAGAAGTTCATGTGAGCCTCTTGGAGATCTTTGATAATGTGTTATTTGTTCTTCCGTTCACCGTTCAATTTGCACTGACTTGGGATGAACACACACGGACAGCTCACACGTCTTTGTTGTACCGTGTGCAAAATTGCCCTTGAATCAGCTTGTCACATTTTTATAGTCTATTTTTAACATTAATTTTTTTGGAAATGATCTGTTGGAATTTAATGTGAGAAATAAGACTTTTTGTCTTTCAACCAAGGTCGGTGTCAGACCTGATGCACTCATTCTGTTGAAATGATGGTGATGGAAAACAATATTACGAAAACAACAATAAAAAAAAGGTTTTGAAAATAAACATCATATCAATTACAGATTGAGTTGTAATTTCTTTAACATACTGTTATGAAGTCATTTATGTTATTCAATTAAAAAAAATGTTTTATCTAGCTTCATTTCATAACCATTATGCCCAATGCACATTGATTTTATTGTTTTGTGTGTGACATGAATACTGAGGAAGGTAATGGCAGATTACATCAAATATAGGTCACACAGAAGGTGATACCGGAAACTTGAACTTTCAGTGACGGTATTTGTTTTCACTGTTGAGAGATGAATGTTTTGTGTGTCAGTATGCTTCATAAACAAGAGAGCAGCCATTCCTTGAAGAGACTGTTGGTTTGTGGGCTGATCTTACATCTGGTAATTAAGGCCCGTAGCAGCAGATGGCAGCAATTTTAAAGCCAATCAGTGTCTTTAATTAATTGCGAACCCTGGTGCATTGAAGCACACCCCAGCCTCCCCGTAAAAGCTACTTACTATTTCTTTCAACCAGTGTATGCTGGCCTGTCCCTGTGAACATGTGGGTATGCAGTTTATTTACCCTTGCAAATGCCCTGTGGTGTTTGCAGGAATGGAAGGCTAGGTGGAGGAACTGCATATTGCCTGCAGGAGGCATACACCATTATTTTGACTAGTTTGTCATCCTGCTGTTTGCCACTAAATTCCCACGCCCAATCTAGTGTTTTGCCTACCTAAAGGCAGGAATGTTCAAAATTAGATTCAGTGTATTTGCGGTGTCAACAGGCCATCAGATTTGACACATTCTTATTGCAGGTCCAATTTCAAGCTTGCACCTTTGAATTGGGTCACTGCCACCAGACACAAATTTCCAGCCGTCTTACCAATTATCTATGCTATCTGAGAATAAAACCCATGACACGGATGTCTGTACCTTTTTAATTAGTGGAACCACAGGTCGGAAACCTCATTGTTTATGTTTATTGTTTTGCTTGGTTTGTTTTGCTTAGTCACCAGTAAGGCACAGGCACTCCACAATTGTGACGTGGGCATTAATTACATTGTGGATAAAGCTGTGGATTGATGTTGATCATATGATAATGTAATGGTTTGAAGGCATGGGCAGGTTTTGTAATTAAATGAGGTTGTGTTAAATTATTAGGTTATCATAGGAAATATGTTGTCTTTACTCCAGTTGTTTTCAGTTGATTTCGGTTTTAAAATCCTGCTGTGGTGAGGTATTTTATCATACATCATGTAATGATATCTAAAATATGATCCTAAAATGAAGATTCTTTAGGCCTGTCGAGTTTATCGGAGTATTATAGTGGTCTTGTAGTAATGGAACGTGCCCACAAGGGGGTGCTGCAGGCCCACCAGCAGATCAGCCCTGTTGTCTCAGCAGCATTCATCAGCCTTCAGGAACATGTTATCTGAACTTGGTCATCTAATACAGCCTCCATAAAATATTTGTGTGTATTATATGAAGCCAAAGCCACCAATTTTTTTTTTTTTTTAAGTTTAATTGGAGAATTACACTTGGATTCCCTGGTGACAGTCAGATTTCAGGATCTGATATGTTGATAATAGCCCCTGGCCTTTGGGTAAGAAACCTGATAAGTGCCCAAAGGTCCAGTAAGTGAACCCCTCTTATTGATTGGAGCCGCTGCAAATGGGGATGCAGTGAATTTGTTCGCTTGAGAGTACAGAATATTGATTCTAGAACCTGCAGATGGCTTTAGCTGCTGTTGAGTTGAAATATGGAACTATCTTGACCACCTCTTTTCACCTCTCATTGGATTTAAAATAGTTGACCTCTCTGAGTTGGTGCTAAATATTTAGTAAGTGTGAGAGACACTGTGTGTACATTTCCACGGCTGTATATATCACACCAAGACACCTGACCATTAGCTCAGACTCGCCATGCTGATCAAATATGTTACTGTACCCAGTAGCCATCCGCAGATTAGGTCCTTGCCTACTTTTTATGTTTATGGCGTGTTTTGTTTTAGGTTTATAATGGTCAGTAAGTGTGTGTGAGTGAATGTGTGTGTGTGTGTGGGTTTGGGTTTGGGTTTGGGTCTGGGTCTGCGCGTTTGCATGCATGCATGCGTTTGTGTGTGTATATGTATGGTTGATGTTGTGAGATTGTGCCCACACACACGTGTGTGTGTGTGTGTGTGTGTGTGTGTGTGTGTGAGAGAGAGAGCCTGTGTGTATGTGTTGTGTTTACATGCA